>PVIH01030582.1:0-11996 GCA_004025045.1 Sigmodon hispidus | reverse complement strand
GGTCTGTGGTTGACGACCTCGCTGCGAGTTTTTGATTATTCGGCGGTTCTTTTTGTTTGTTTGTTTGTTTGTTTGTTTGTTTGTTTGTTTGTTTGGGGGAAACAACTTTGATTTGGAAAATGCGCTCACATACGGAAATTAGGGCCTAGATTGTAAGCTCTTGTGGCAGTCGAATGACGTTCGTTCCTGGGATTTGGTTGTTTATGCATTTTGAGGTGCTTTGCTCTTTCTTGGGTGACCAGATAGCTCCCTGGAACTTTGGGTCCTTGTGACACTTGAGACTCGGGTTGGAGCTCACTGACTCTGGAAGTTCTGAAGGAGCTACATTAATTCTAAAAGACCATTCCAAGCAGCAATGGCAGAAGAAGGGACCAGACTTCATCTGGGACTGCGGATGGGCCCTGCATGGCCAGGACTGTTGACCTGGGATAAGGGTCGGAGGATAATATTGTTTCTATGGAGGGACTTTAATTTCTGTGTGAGACCAAAGGAAGAGAGATGTATTTTGTGCAAAATTTAAATTTTATGTGTTTCACTATCTATTGTACCCTGTCTATTGAATTTGTTTGGACAGCCTAACTCATTTCTAAGTGAAATGGAACCCAGAATGGGAAATGAGGTCTTGTTAGTCTGTAAGAGTTGGTTTTTATCCCCATATATTTGAGGAGGTCCTGGGCATAAAATGAAAGGTGATTGCAGAGCCCTTTGTGGGCTGGGAGGAAAACTTGGAACTGTCTGCAATGGACCCGAAACTTCAAGGAAGAGGCATCTTCAAGGTTCATATGTAGTCAAGCTATAAATGTATTGAGGAGCAGACCTGAGAAGCATTTGAGGTCAAAACTCTTACTATGTTTGAAAAACAAAATCTTACATGTTAATAAAAGTATTTGTTTGCTTGAAAAGAAAAAAAATAAATATAGTTTTCTGATCCCAATCTGTTCAGTGGTTGTGGTTTGCAACTTGGGTATTATTTACTTTTTTTTTTTAAGTCCACAAATGAGTAAGTGTATCCTCTGCCTCTATGTCTGGGTTTGTGATACCATGCTCAGGATGATATTCTCTAATTCCATGCATTTGCCTGCAAGTTTTAGAATATCATTTTATTCTTATTACTGAGTAGGACTCTATTGTGTAGATGTACCAGAGTTTGTAAATCCATTCTTCAGTTGAGGGACATCTAGGTCATTTCCAGGTTCTTGCTATTCCAAATAATGCTGCTACAAACATAGTTGAGCCAATGTCTTTGGAGTGCAAATGTGCATCTTTAGGGTTTAGCCCACTAGTGGTACTGTGGATCCTTGGGGAAATTGATTCCCAGTTTTCTGAGAAACCACCATACTGCATACCAGAGAGGATAAATAAGCTTACACTCACCCTGACAATGGAGGAGTGTACCCTTGCTCTGCATCCTCTCCAGCATAGGCTCTCATCTTTGTTTGAAAACAAAGATATTAGCCATTCTGACAGGTTTAAGGTGGTATCTCAAAGTTGTTTTTATTTACATTTCTCTATGGCTAAAGATATTGAGCACATTTTCAAGTGCTTTTCAGCCAATTTTTTTATTTTATATTTATCAAGAAAAACAGTAAATTGAATTTAAAATGCCGATAAGTTAACAAAAACTATAAAGAAAATAAAAATCATAACCATGACTTATCAAGGATGATAATGCAAATAATTTGCTACACATAAAATTACTTTGTGTTCAGCTTTCCCGGTAAATTTTTTTCTTTATTTATTTTGTATTTATCAAGAAAAACAGTAAGATGAATTTAAAATGCTGATAAGTTAACAATAACTATAAAGAAGATAAAAATCATAAGCATGTCATATCAAGGGTGATAATGCAAATAAGATTGCTACACATATATTTGCTTTGTGTTCAGTTTTCCCTCTGAATTTTTTTCTCCATCCATGTATATTCCCATTCAAGGTCCCTTCCAACTCCACCACATCAGGTCATTTTTTCTTCAACACAACTTCCCATCCCCTTCCTGTTCAGTCCCATGGTCCCACTGATCCAATAAAGCTTAGTTCAGACTCCCCTCCTGGCAAATCCAGTTTTGTCCCCCCTCCCTCAGGAGTGAGTCAGGTGTTCTTATAGGTGTAGTGGGATCCGCAGGGTCAGTTCAGGGTGTTTCTGATCCCAAGCTGTTTGGTGGTTGGGGTTTGAAGCTTAGGCATGCCTGGCTTTTTTCTTGTTACTTTGTTTAGAGATCACTAATGAGGGAGTACATCCCCTGCTTTTCTTTCTAGATTTGTGATACCTTGCTCAGGAGGATATTCTCCAAATCCCTCCATTTGCCTGCAAATTTTAGGATATCATTTTTTCTTACTGCTGAGTAGTATTCCATTGTGTAGATGTACCACAGTTTGTTAATCCATTCTTCAGTTGAGGGACATCTAGGTTGTTTCCAGGTTCTTGCTATTACAAATAATGCAGCTATGAACATAGTTGAGCCATTAACTTTGGAGTGTGACTGTGCATCTTTAGGGTATACACCCAGAAGTGGTAATGCTGGTTTCTTGGGGAAACTGATTCTCAATTTTCTGAGAAACCGCCATATTACATTCCAAAATGGCTGAACAAGCTTACACTTCCACCAACAATGGAATAGTGTTCCCCTTGATCCACATCCTCTCCAACATAGGCTGTCATCTGTGCCTTTCATCTTAGCCAATCTAACAGGGGTTAAGTGGTATCTCAAAGTTGTTTTGATTTGCATTTCTCTGATAGCTAAAGATGATAAGCACTTGTTCAGGTGCCTTTCAGCCATTCATATTTCCTCTGCTGAGAATTTCCTTTTTATATCTGTACCCCATTTTTTGATTGGGTTATTTAAGGTTTTGGGCTCTAGATTCTTGAGCTCTTTATATATTTTAGAGATCAGTCCTCTATCACTTTTAGGGTTGGTGAAAATCTTTTCCCATTCTGTAGGCTATCGTTTTGTCCTATTGACAGTGTCTTTGGCTTTGCAGAAGCTTCCTAGCTTCAGGAGATCCCACTTACTGATTGTTGGTCTTAGTGTCTGTGCCACTGATGTTATATTTAGGAAGTGGTCACCTGTGCCTATTCATAGAATTATATTTCCCACTTTCTTTTCTATCAAGTTCAAAGTGGCTGGGTTTATGTTGAGGTCTTTGATCCACTTGGATTTGAGTTTTGTGCAGGGTGACAGGCTCGGTTCTATTTGTATTTTTCTACACAATTCCATCCAGCTATGCCAACACTATTTTTTAAATATACTATCTTTATTCCATTAAATGTTTTGGGCCTCTTTGTCAAAGATCAGGTGTTCATAGGTTTTTGGGTTAATGTCTGGATCCTCAATTATATCCATTGATCCATAAGTCTGTTTTTATGCCAGTACCAGGCTGTTTTTATTACTTTAGCTCTGTAGTATAACTTGAAGTCAGGGTTGGTGATACCTCCTGAGGTTCTTCTGTTGAGTAAAATTGTTTTGACAATCCTTGCTTTCCTGTTATTCCAAACGAAATTGAGTATTGTTCTTTCAAGGTCCAAGAAATATTGTGCTGGGATTTTGATGGGCAGTGCATTGAATCTGTAGATTGTCTTTGGTAGAATTGCCATGTTTACTATGTTGATCCTACCTATCAAGGAACATGGGAGAGCTTTCTATTTTCTGATATCCTCTTCAAGTTCTTTCTTCAGTGATTTCAAATTTTTGTCAAATAGATCTGTTATTTCTTTGGTTATACTTACTCCAAGGTATTTAATACTATTTGCAGCTATTATAAAGGGCAATGATTCCCTTATTTCTTTTTCAGCTCTTCTATCTTTAGTGTATAGAAGGGCTACTGATTTTTTTGAGTTAATCTTGTATCCTGCTATATTGCTGAAGGTGTTTATCAGCTGTAGCAGTTCCTTGGAAGAATTTTGTGGGTCTCTTATGTATACAATCATATCATCTGCTAATAAAGATAGTTTCACTTCTTCTTTTCCAATTTTTATCCCCTTAATCTCTTTTCATTCCCTTATTGCTTTAGCTAAAACTTCAAGAACTATATTGAATAGATAAGGGGAGAGAGGACATCCTTGTCTAGTTCCTGATTTTAGTCGGATTGTTTTGAGTTTTTGTCCATTAAGTTTGATACTGACTGTCGGCTTCCTGTGAATTGCCTTTATTATATTTAGGTATTCTCCCTGTAATCCTGATATCTCCAGGGCTTTAATCATAAAGGAGTGTTGGATTTTATCAAAGGCTTTTTCAGCATCTAAGGATATGATCATGTGTTTTTTTTTCCTTTAGTTTGTTTATATGATGGATAACATTTACAGTTTTTCGTATGTTAAACCGGCCCTGCATTTCTGGGATGATGCCTACCTGGTCGTGTTGGATGATATCTTTTTTACATTGTTGTACATGGTTTGGCAAAGTTTTGTTCAGAATTTTCTCATCAATATTCATGTAGAACATTTGTCTGTAATTCTTCTTTGTTGTGTCTTAGAGTGGTTTAGGTATTAGTGTAGTTTTGGCCTCATAAAAGGAATTTGGCAATACTCCTTCAGTTTCTACTGTGTGAAATAGTTTGAGGAGTAGTGGTAGTAATTCTTCTTTGAAGGTCTGGTAGAATTTGATACTGAAACCATCTGGACCAGGGCTTTTATTTTTGGGGAGGTTTTTAATGACAGCTTCAATTTCCTTAAGGGTTACAGGCCTGTTTAGGTAATTAATTTCATCTTCATTTAATTTTGATAGGTGGTATCTGTCCAGAAACCTGTCCATTCCTTCTAGGTTTTCCATTTTTGAGGAATACAGATTTTCAAATTATGATCTGATAATTTCCTGTATTTCCTTGGGGTCTGTTCTTATGTCCCCCTTTTCATTTCTGATTTTGTTGATTTGGACACTTTCTCTCTGTTTTTTTATTAGTTTGGCTAAGGACTTATCTATCTTGTTAATTTTCTCAAAGAACCAACTCTTAGATTCATTGATTCTTTGTATTGTTCTTTTTGTTTTAATTGTATTGATTCCAGCTCTAAGTTTGATTATTTCCTGCCATCTACTCCTTCTAGGTGAGTTTGCTTCTAATTGTTCTAAGGCTTTCAGCTAAGCTGTTAGGTCTCTAGTGTAGGATTTCTCTAGGTTTTTCATATAGGCATCTAGTGCTATGAATTTTCCTCTTAAGACTGCTTTCATTGTGTCCCACAAGTTTGGATACTTTGTGGATTAATTTTCATTAAATTCTAGGAAGACTTTGATTTCTTTCTTAATTTCTTCCAGAGATGGTTCAGCTGAGTGATGTTTACTTTCCATGAATTGTTAGGCTTTCTTTGGCTTTTGATATTGTTGAACTCTAACTATAGGCACTGGTGGTCAGATATGTTACAAGGGATTATTTCCATTTTTTTGTATTGTTGATATTTGCTTTATGACCAATTATGTGGTCAATTTTGGAGAAAGTTCCATGAGGAACTGAGAAATATGTATATTCCTTTGCGTTTGGGTGGAAGTTTCTGTAGATATCTATTAAATCCATTTGCATCATAACCTCTTTTTGACCCCTTATTTCTCTGTTGAGTCTCTGTCTGGTTGATCTATCCAGGGTTGAAAATGGGGTATTGATGTCTTCCACTATTAGGGTGTAATAATTGATGTGAGATTCAAACTTTTGCAGTGTTTCTTTTACATAAGAATGTGCCCTTATATTAGGGGCATAAATATTCAGGATTGAAATCTCCTCTTGACCAATTTTCCTGTGATGAATAAGTAGTGACCATCTTGGTCCCTTTTAATTGCTTTTAGCTTAAAGTCTACTTTGTTAGATATTAGGATTGCAACCCCCACTTGTTTCTTAGGACCATTTGACTGGAAAATCTTTTCCCAACCCTTTATTCTAAGCCAGTGTCTGTCTTGATGTTGAGGTTTGTTTTCTTGAAGGCAACAGAAGGATGGCTTCTGTTGTTGTATCCATCTTGTTAGTGTGTGACATTTTATAGGAGAGTTGAGTCCATTGATATTAAGGGAAATTAGTGACCATTGATTGACATTTCCTGCCATTTTTGGTGGTAACATGTTTGTATTTCCTTTCTCTGGAGTATTTTTTGTGGAATTATTGATTGTTTGTGATTTCGTGGGTGCATATGGGGTCTTTAAGTTGGAGTTTTCCCTCTAATAGTGTCTGTAGTGCTGGATTGGTAGATAGATATTCTTTCAGTCTGACTTTATCCTAAAATACATTGTTTACTCTATCTACGGTGATTGATAATTTTGCAGGATATTGTATTCTAGTTTGGCAGCCATGCTCTTTTAGCATCTGTATAATTTCTGACCAAGCCCTTCTAGCTTTCATCATTTCCATTGAATAGTCAGGCGTTATTCTGATGGGTCTGCCCTTATATGTGAGTTGGCCCTTTTCTTTTGCAGCTCTTAAAATATTTTCTTTGTTCTGTATGTTTTGTGGCTTGATTATAATGTGGCATGCTGACTTTTTTGGGGGGATCATATCTATTTGGTGTTCTGTAAGCTTCTTATATCTTTATAGGCAATTCCTTCTTCCGGCTAGGGAAGTTTTCTTCTATGATTTTATTGAAAACATTATTTGTGCCTTTGAGCTGGTATTCTTCTCCTTCTTCTATTCCAATTATTCTCAAATTAGGTCTTTTCATGGTGTCCCAAATTTCTTGAACATTTTGAGTTATGGCTTTTTTTAGTTTTACTATTTTCTTTGGCTGATATATCTATTTGAGCTACTGAATCTTCCACTTCAGAGATTCTATCTTCCATCTCCTGAACTCTGTTTGTTACGCTTGTATCTGTGGTTCCAGTTTTTTTCTTCAGATTTTCTATTTCCATCTTTGCCTCATTTTGTGCCTTTTTTATTGCTTCTATTTCAGCTTTTAGTTCCTGGCATGTTTCTTTCATAGATTTGTTCATCTCTTCCAAGTTTTTGTTTGTATTTTCTTCTATTTCTTTAAGGCTATTTTTCATATCTTCTTTGAGAACTTCGATGATCATCAAAAATGAATTTTTGGTGATGTTTCCTTCTGTGTCCTCTTCATTGCTCAGTTCAGGTCTTGTATTTGTAGGATTGCCACTTTCTTCTGTAGTTACGTTGTTGTCCTTTGTATTATTTTGTAAGTTTTTGCACTGGCGTCTGCCCATGGCTTCAGTGCTTCATGATTAGGTGGCTCCTGTTCAGTTGTGGCACTGAGCCTTGTGTGCCTCCTGTCACCTCTGAAGAAAAGGTCTGCTCAACCACTAATTCTTAACTGTGCAGGGGACTGAATTTCAAGTCTTCAATCTTTCTCTGTTTGACCAATTAGAGGTGGGGTGGCAGCTGTGCAAACTCCCTCAGCAGCAGCTGGGGGGGGCGTGACAGGCAGAGTTTATCTCCACGTGCTCCATAGTGTTTTGGGACATGTTCTGCAGACAGCACCCGGTCCCAGAACTGGAACCGGAATTGATGGGAGCTCAAGTCTCCTCTTTCTGGCAGGGATACAGATGCTGGGTCCTGCTGACCCCTCCTCACCTCTGGTCGGGGTCTGAGTCTGTCCTACAGGGTCCCCAGTCCTTATCTGATCACTCATTTGGAGGTGGGTAGGAGTGGGAATTCCCTTAGCAGCAGCTTGGGTGACCTTGACAGGCAGAGTTTATCTCCGCCTGCTCCAGAGAGCTCTGGGACATGCTCTGTATACAGCACCCGGTCCCGGAACCGGAGCATTTCAGCCATTTGTAATTCTGTTGAGAATTCCCTTTTTAGTTCTGAACCTCATTTTTTAATTGGATTATTTAGGGCTCTGGGCTCTAGTTTATTGAATTCTCTACACATTTTAGATATCGTTCCTCATTTGTAGGGTGATGAAAATCTTTTCCCATAAGGTTGGCTGTCATTTTGTATTATTGTTTGTGTCCTCAGCCTTACAGATGCGTCTCAGTTTCAGGAAGTTCCACTTATTGATTGTTGTTCTTAGTGTCTGTGCTACTGGTATAATATGTAGGAAATGGTCACCTGTGCCAATGAGTTGGAGGGATTTTCCCACTTTCTTCTCTATGAAGTTTACTGTAGCTAGTTTTATGTTGAGGTCTTTGATTCACTTAGATTTGAGTATTGTGCAGGGTGATAGACTTGAATCTATTTGTATTTTTATACACAGAAACATCCAGTTATGACAAAACAATTTCTTGAAGATATTATCTTTTTTCCATTGAATATTTTGGGCCCTAACCCTAACCCTAAATTAAAGAGTTTTGCACTAATTACTTTGGCAGAAGACCTGTCTAAATGACTTAATATTGATTCAGTTGCTTGATTACTAGTAATCATTTTTATGCTGATCTACAATGAAAAAGAGCAAGCATGCAAAAAATACAAAATATGCAGTTTGAGGAGAAAAAATCAGCAACAGGAAATACAATGTTAGATGCCAAACTTGTGCTGAGTGAGAGGAGAGGCCTTATGCCAATTGGAATGAAAGGAATAATAGGGTTCTGCCTCATGGAAAGCTAATCCACATAAATTGTGAATCACCAGATCAAATCTTATGGAAATGACATTCACATGTCTCTATTCCCTTGCATTGTAAGTACTTTAAAACAAACAAACAAACAAACAAACAAAAAACCAATATCCCCACATTCTATCTCAAAATATCTTCCTCTAATTAAAAGTTATATACAGTGACTTGGAAATCTACATGGGAATTATATCAAGGAGTGAGTTATGGGCTTTAGTGTTCTAACTTTAGAAATAACAGTAACATTTTCATTTCTATATGTGATATCATCTGTAGAAAAGTTAACTTATTCTTTTAGAAGTATTTAGGAAATGATTTATTTTTTATTCACTTCCTGGTATCAACTTCTGTCTTATTTATTTTTCAGTTGCTGTGATAAAACACCAAAAATAAAGCAACTTATAGAATAAGAGTTTATTGGTAGGTTGCAGTTTGGAGAGTGAGCAAGGACCATCATGATTGGGAACATGGCATCAGGAAGACATTTGAACATTAGCTTACACCCTTCTCCTCAAGTAGGAGGCAGAAAGAAGGTAATGGATAGAATATGAGATGAGCTAACTGGGGATGGTATTGGCTTTTGAAAGCTCAAAGACTACCCACAGTGATAAACCTCATCCAACAAAGACACACTTCCTAATTCTTCTCAGGTCCACCATCTGTGGGCCATGTGTAAGAATACATGATACTATAGGGGATTTCTTATTCAAATCACTGTAGTGAATTATTCTTACTATTGAACTATGTTAATAACTCAGATTATTCACAGTAAAATACAGATGCAGGGTATGCTCTTCAAATAGTATCTCATTTGTAGGGAAATAGGCTCTACCAGAGTACAGAATTTAGTAGCACTCTCAAACATCTACATTCTTTGTTTTATTATTGTCTTTCAGAATCTTGGAGTAACACTGAGGATATTATCACAGTGTTTAGAATTCAGGGTCAAAATACCAAGAAGCAACCCAAGATAATGAGGATAATCATAGCCTTCCACAATGATATCTTCCACCTCCTTGAGCAATAAATACATTAAATTAATCTAAAAAAATTGTCTAATCTACCTATTATGCATAACCAACTCCAGTAATACTTATGTGTAAAGTATGGATCTTTATTATTTTATATATTACAAAATAGTAAAAAGCTACATTATTTATATATTGTGGCTTTTATTTTAAGCTAGTGTTTGATTGCTTTCTTCTGATGGATAATTTTAACTTATCTTCAATTATTTTATTTGGATATAATGCAGCTTCATCTAATAATGTTTAGGACGTTGAGAGTTACAATACATTAGGTGCATTCCCAAGTACCAGGCATTAATTTTGGAACTGTAATCCCCCATTCATGAAAAGATGTAAAGCTCTTTGTTTAATGAACGAGAATTTAATAGCTCAGAAAATTTAGTTGGTATTGCAACACTAGTTAGTGATCATTTCATTTGAATCAGGCTGGAGTCCAGAAGTCACTCCAATAAAGATGATATCTACTGTATATCTGGGACTTTGTTTTTTATTTTACATATTAAAAAATAAGGGAATGTAATTCCTGTTCATAGGAATAAAAGCTGAAACACGATAATTTCAACAAATTTTCTTGAAAATCTTTCTTTAAAAGCCAAGTTATAGGCAATTATATTTTCACTCTATCTTAAAAATGAAATCACTCAATAGAATGTTAACAATTCAGTATGAGTTTAATATTATCTAAAATTGATTACAGACAAGCTTAGAAAGAAATTGTGTATTGTACCTTCTACTGATAGTGTTCTCAACTACTATATAATATATTAGGAGGTTTTGGACTTGTGATTATAATTATATTTATTTAGACAGTGGTTACCACTTTAAGTAACATTAAAAATAAAAATACTAAGAAATGTATATTTTTACTATTTACTATAATTATTAAATATTAGGAAATATAGGTTTAATTTTTAAGAGATAGATGTAATCATTGTTTAATAATAGCTGAACTCAAAATTTTCACATATAATTTACCTCCAGAAAAATCTCATAACAGTATTTATTACTGATTATCAGTGATGTTGTCTAAAATAGAACTATAGATTTTTTCTTTGATCATTTGTATTATTTATTGATGATTAAAAGGCATGCTTTAATTATTTTATTATAAGTATACAATAAATTATTTAAATAATAACCCAACAAAAGTCCAAACTTCTCCTATTATAAGTAATACTGCCATGAAGCAATGTGCCACAGTAAATAGAATATACTTTGGAGTAAGAAAAACAGATTTGAATTCATAATTTGCATCTTCAGATTGTGTGATTAATAAACCTCTCTGACTTTTACTTTCTAATGATAAAAAATACAGTTCACAAGTGAAATTATTAATGATGGGTATGTATTGATCTTTTTTTATTTTTATGAATAAAGTCATATTTTCTATCCATCTATCTACTTGTTCTAACTCCCTTCCCCCTCCTGCCCTCCCAGTCACTCTCTCTTCTCCTCATACCTTTATCTCCTGACCAGCAAGGGCAGGAGGTCCCAAGGTGGCTTAGTTCAGCATCCACTCCAGGCAGATCTTCTTTCCTCACCCCAACATCAAGACTGGGTCAGGTGTTCCTCTTGAGGCAATGGCCTCCAAGGTGCCTGTCCAAGGTATTTCAGATCCCAACCTCTTCAGTGGTTGTGGTTTGCAATATAGTTTAAAAATACTACTAAAACAATAAAGTAAAGATATCATTGGATTCTCTTCACAGTTTAATCATGATTTAAGTAATGAAAATAAATTAAAATTATTTCTGGGCATTCTTCAAATGATGTAATACAAATGACAAAGCATTCATTAACACAATGGAGTTCTACTCAGCATTAAGAAAATATGATATCCTGAAATTTGTGGACAAATGGATGGATTTGGAGAATATCTCCTGAGCAAGGTATCACAAACCCAGAACAATAATCAGGAGATGTACTCACTTATTAGTGAACTTTAAACAAAAAGCAAAGCATGTCCAAGCTGCAAACCACAACCACTTAAAAGCTTGGGATCTAAAACACCTTGGACTGGCATCTTGGAACCCATTCCCTCTAGATGAACCCCTGACACAGTTTTGATGTTGAGATGAAGAAAGCTAATCTGCCTGGAGTGGATGCTGAACTAAGCCACCTTGGAACCGCCTACCCTTGCTGGGGAGGAGATTAAGAGATTGGGAGAAGAGAAAGTGATTGGGAAGGCTGAAAGGGGGAAGGAGTTTGAACAAGGGGATACATGGATAAAAATATGACTTTATTCATAAAAACAAAAATTTAGTACTTTCTAATTTTTAGGATAATAAATTTATTTTCTTTTTTTTTCCTTTATTTTGTATTTATTAAAAAAAAACACAGTAAAAAGAATTTAAAATGTGGAAGAGTTAACAATAACTATATAGAGGATAAGAATGATAAGCATGGCTTATCAAGGGTAGACATACAAATAAGATTGCTACACCTATATTTTCTTTGTGTTCATCTTTCCCTCTGAATTTTTTTTTCCATCC
>PVIH01030581.1:0-11997 GCA_004025045.1 Sigmodon hispidus | reverse complement strand
AGGGATGAAAAAAAAAATTCAGAGGGAAAGATGAACACAAAGAAAATATAGGTGTAGCAATCTTATTTGTATGTCTACCCTTGATAAGCCATGCTTATCATTCTTATCCTCTATATAGTTATTGTTAACTCTTCCACATTTTAAATTCTTTTTACTGTGTTTTTTTTTTAATAAATACAAAATAAAGGAAAAAAAAAAGACCACACACTAGAGTTTATTTAAGAGAGAATCCCCAGGCAGGTGCAGAAGCAGAGGAGCAGGACAGAAGTCAGGGGACAGAGAAAAAGGAGCAGAGCATTTGCGTACAGTCTCTTTTTAGGGAAGGGGCCTGTACCAATATGCATCATGGGTCCAGGGCGGTGCTTCCCTAAGCAGTGCTGCAGGGTTTACATCCCACGCCCAGGGGCGTGCCTCCATACAAGGTGCATCCCACCTGAGCTGAGGTGGCTCAGCTAAGTGGAATGCCAGGAATCCATATAGTACTACTCAGCAGTAAGAAAAGATGATATCCTAAAATTTGCAGGCAAATAGATGGATTTGGAGAATATCCTTCTGAGCGAGGTATCACAAACTCAGAAAGATAAGCAGGGAATGTACTCCCTGATTAGTGGTTTCTAAACAAACAAACAAGCAAGAAAAAAGCCAAGCATGCCCAAGCCGGAAACCACAACCACTGAACAGCTTGGAATAGGAGACACTTTGGCTTGACTCTTTGGATCCCTCTCCCCCTAGAGGAACACCTGACTCAGTCTTGATGTTGGGGGGAGAAAACTGGACTTGTCAGGAGTGGAGGCTGAACTAAGCAATAGTGTGACCGTGGGACTTTGGGACTGCCTGCCCATGGGGGGATGGGGAGATGTGTAGAAGAGAGAATGACCTGATGTGGTGGGTGTGGGAAGTGACCTTGAATAAGGATATACAAGGAAAGAAAATGTGACTTCTTTATTCATAATAATAATAAAAAACAAACGGCTGAAAGACACTTGAAAAAGTCCAACATCTTTAGCCATCAGAGAAATGCATATCAAAACAATTTTGAGATACCACCTTACACCTCTCAGAATGGCTAAGATAAAAGACAGAGATAACAGCCTATGCTGGAGAGGTTGCAGGGCAAGGGGAACACTCCTTCAATTTGGTGGGAGTGTAAGCTTGTTCAGCCACTTTGGAATGCAATATGCCTTTTCTCTGAAAACTGGGAATCATTTTCCCCAAGGATCCAGCAATACCGCGACTGGGCATATACCCTAAAGATGCACATTGACATCCCAAAGGCATTAGCTCAACTGTGTTTATAGCAGCATTATTCATAATAGCAAGAACTTAGAAACAACCTAGATGCCCCTCAACTGAAGAATGCATTAACAAACTATGGTACGTTTACACAATGGAGTACTACTCAGCAGTTAGAAAAAAATCATATCCTAAAATTTTTTGGAAATTGATGGATTTTTATTATACCCTTCTGAGTGAGGTATCACAAACCCAGAAAGATAAGCAGGGGATGGACTCACTCATTAGTGAACTTTAAACAAACAAAACAAAACAAAACAAAACAAAACAAAACAAAACAAAACGCAAAGCATGTGCAAGCTACAAACCACAAACACTGAACAGTTTGAGTTCTGAAAGACCTTGGATCGGCACCTTGGATCCCTCTCCCTCCAGAGGAACACTTGACCCTGTCTTGATGTTGGGGAGAGGATAGTGGATCTGCCTGGAGTTGTTGTTGAATTAAGCCATATTGGATCTTGGGACCTTCTGCCTTTGCTGGGGAAGAGATAAAGAGATGTGGAGAAGAGAGAGTGATTGAAAGAAGTGGGATGGGGAGGGGAGCTTGAACAAGGATATACACAGATAAAAAATATGACTTTATTCTTTATAGAAAAAATAGTTCACATTAAAAAAAGAAAGGGAGGTGTGTTGTAATGTATTGGTTTCTGTGCAAAATGTGTCTCTAACACTCATGAATTTACAGTGGCTGGAGTTATGCACATGTGTTCAAATCATGCAATTATACCAGTGTGTGTGGGGAAGGGCTCATGAAGCCCACTCCCACCACAGAAGCTACAGGTGATTGACACCTACTAGCAAAGACCAACTAAGCCATCTCTCCAACCCTATAATTATTCTTTCAAATACAATTCTCCTATTCAATAACAGACACTGATCTTTTTAGTGGTTGTCCATGGTTAAATATTTCTATGCATTGAATCTTTTAAGAGCATTGTTTTAAAGATGTGTATATGCATATAGTATTAATTTAATCAGGAAGTGAGCAATGTCATATAGGGGATACAGGTAGAAATGAAAGGAAACAACGAATCAGGGCTTATATCTTCATAGGATGGGAAAAATAGTTTAAAAAACCAATATTTTGTCTTCACACAGAGGAGTCAATTGCAATGGAGAAGTTTCTATTGCAAATATTCTTGATATTATTATCTGTGGAGGTGAAAAAGAAAACGTTTAAATTAGGTGAGCTGTTATTAGCAGCATACTATTCTTTTTTTAATATAAGACAAACAGGAATTTATTATTTTTTGATTTATATATATATTATTTGATGTTTATACATCATGTACTTCATCAAACTCAGTTATCAGACCACTTGGATTCATGTCCACACTTATGAACTCCCCATTTACAAAACCACACATTCATGTTGTTCATTTACTTACTGGAGCATAATTAAACTCCCTGTAGCCAGACCCTCAAGAAAACAAGTCTTTCCTCACCCACACCCCTGGCAGAGCCCATCAATGTAGAAATGAGGCACTGTGTCATTTAGCTATGTTCCAGCCTTGAACTCCTGTGTACAATGACATCACTCTCTTTTTATTTTTTTTAAAGTCCACTAATGAGTGACGACATCGCCTGCTTCTCTTTCTGGGATTGTGATATCTTGCTCAGGGGAATATTCTCCATATCCATCCATTTGCTTGCAAATTTTAGAATATCATTTTTGTTACTGCTGAGCAGTACTCCATTGTGTAGATGTAACACAGCTTGTTAATCCATTCCTCAGTTGAGGGGCACCTAGGTTGTTTCCAGGTTCTTGCTATTACTAATAATGCATCTGTGAACGTAGTTGAGCTAATGCTTTTGGGGGTGAATGTGCGTCTTTAGAGTATCTGCCTAAGAGTGGTATTGCTGGATCCTTGAGGAAATTGATTCCCAGTTTTCTGAGAAACTGTCATATTGCATTGCACAGTGGCTCAACAAGTTTACATTACCACCAACAATGGAGGAATGCTCCCCTTGCTCTGAATTCTCTCCTGCATAGACTGCCATCTATGTTTTTAATCTTAGTCATTATGACAGCTGCCAGGTGTCATCTCAAAGTTGTTTTGATTTGCATTTCTCTGATGGCTAAAGATGTTGAGCACTTTTTCAAGTGTCTTTCAGCCATTTGTAATTCTGCTGAGAATTCCCTTTTTAGTTCTGAAGCCCATTTTTTCATTGAGTTATTAAGGATTTTTGGGTTCTTTTTTCTTGAGTTCTCTAATAAGGATATACAGGGATGGAAAAAAAAATTCAGAGGGAAAGTTGAACACAAAGAAAATATATGTGTAGTAATCTTATTTGCATTTCCACCCTTGATAAGCCATGCTTATGATTATTATCCTCTGTATAGTTATTGTTAACTCTTCGGCATTTTTAAATTCTTTTTACTGTTTTTTTGATAAATACAAAATAAAGAAGGAAAAAAAAAGAAATCAATCTTCTATCACTTGTAGAGTTGGTGAAAATCTTTTCCCGTTCTGTAGGCTCTCATTTTGGGTTATTGACTGTGTCCTTTGCCTTACAGAAGCTTCTCAGTTTCAGGAGGCCCTACTTATTGATTGTTGTTTTTAGTGTCTGTGCTACTGGTGTTATATTTAGGAAGTGGTCACCTGTGACAATGCCTTGGAGGGTATTTCCCACTTTCTTTTCTATCAAGTTCAGTGTGGCTGGGTTTATGTTGAGGTCTTTGATTCACTTGGATTTAACTTTTGTGTAAGGTGATAGGGTTAGATCTATTTGCATTTTTCTACACTCTACCATCCAGTTATGCCAACACCATTTGTTTAATATACTATCTTTTTTCCATTGAATATTTTTGGCCTCTTTTTCAAAAATCAAATGTTCATAGTTGTGTGGGTTAATGTCTGGGTCTTCAGTACAATTCCATTGATACATAAATCTGTTTTTATGCTAGTACCACGCTGTTTTTATTACTGTAGCTCTCAAGTATAATTAGAACCTCCTGAGGTTCTTTTGTTAAGCAGAATTGTTTTGGCAATCTTGGCTTTCCTGCTATTTCAAATAAAATGAGTATTGTTCTTTCAAGGTCTGTAAAAAATGTGTTGAGTTTTTGATGGGAAGTGCATGGAATATGTAGATTGCTTTTGGTAAGATTGTCATTTTTAGTCTGTTGATCCTACCTATCCAGGAACATGGGAGATCTTTCCATTTTCTGATATCCTCTTCAATTTCTTTCTTAAGAGATTTAAAACTTTTGCCAAAGAGATCTGAGACTCTTTGGTTATAGTTATTCCTGGTTATAGTTACTCCATGATATTTAATGCTATTTGCAGCTATTATAAATGTGATGTTTCCCTTCTTTCTTTTTCAGTCCTTTTATTTTTAGTGTATAGGAGGGCTACTGATTTCTTTGAGTTAATCTTGTATCCTGCTACATTGATTGCTGCATGTGTTTATCAGCTGTAGAAGTTCCCTGGTAGAATTTTGTGGGTCACTCATGTATATAATCATGTCATTTCCAAATAGAGATAGTTTCATTTCTTCTTTTCCAATTTGTGTCCCCTTAATCTCCTTTCATTCTCTTATTGCTTTATCTAAAACTTAGAGAACTATATTGAACAGATAAGGGGGAGGGGACATGCTTGCCTAGTTCCTGATTTTAGTGTGATTGCTTTGAGTTTTTCTCAATTTAGTTTGATGTTGGTCATCAACTTCTTGTAAATCGCCTTTATTATATTTAGGTATTTCCCCTGTATTCTTGATCTTTCCAGGACTTTTATCATAAAAGAGTGCTGGATTTTGTCAAAGGCGTTTTCAGTATCAAAGGAAATCATCATGTGGTTTTTTTTCCTTCAATTTTTTTACATGATAGATGACATTTACAGTTTTCCATATGTTGAACCATCCCTGCAATACTGGGATGAAGCCTACTTTATCATGTTGAATAACTTTTGTTTTATGCTCTTGTATATGGTTTGCTAGAATTTTGTTGAGAATTTTTGCATCAATATTCTGAGAGAAATTGGTCTGTAATTCTCTTTCTTTGTTTTGTCTTTGAGTGGCTTGAGTATCAAAGATTTTGTGGCCTCATAAAAGGAATTTGGCCATATTCCTTCTGTTTCTACTTTGTGGAACAGTTTGCAGAGTATGAGTTTTAGCTCTTCTTTGAATGTCTGGTAGAACTCTGCACTGAAACCATCTGGGCCTGGGCTTTTTCTATTTGGGAGACTTTTAATGACAGCTTCAATTTTCTTTGGTGTTATAAGACTGTTTATGTCTTTAATCTGATCTTGATTTAATTTTGGTAAATTGTACCTGTCCAGAAAGCTGTCCATTTCTTCTAGGTTCTCCATTTTTGTGGAATATAGATTTTCAAAGTATGACTTGATAATTCTCTGTATTTCCTGGGGGTTTGTTGTTATGTCTCCCTTTTCATTTCTTATTTTGTTTATTTGGATACTTTCTCTCTCTGCTTTTTAGTTAGTTTGGATAAGGGTTTATCTATCTTGTTGACTTTCTCAAAGAACCCAACTCTTTGATTCATTGATTCTTTGTATTGTTCTTTTTGTTTCAATTCTATTGATTTCAGCTTTATGTTTGATTATTTCCTGCTGTCTATTCCTTCTAGGTGATTTTGCTTCTAATTGTTCTAGGATCCTTAGCTGTGCTGAAAATTCCCTTGTGTGGGATTTCTCTAGTCTTTTCATGGAGACATCTAGTGCTATGAATTTTCCCCTTAAGACTGCTTTCATTGTATTGCATACATTTGGGTATGTTGTGGATTGATTTTTGTTAAATTCTGGGAAGTCTTTGATGTCTTTTATAATTTCTTCTTTAACCCCGAAGTGGTTCAATTGAGTGATATTTAGTTTCCATGAGTTGGTAGGCTTTCTGTGATTCTTAATGTTGTTGAACTCTTCTTTAGACCATGGTGATCTGAAATGGTATAAGGAGTTATACCCATTTTATGATACCTGTTGATATTTGCTTTATGACCTAGTATGTGATCAATTTTAGAGAAAGTTCTATGGGGTCCTGAGAAATATGTATATTCCTTTTTATTTGGGTGGAATGTTGGGTATAATCTACTATGTCCCTTTGGTTCATAACTTTTGCTAGGTCCCTTATTTCTCTGTTGAGTTTCTGTCTGGTTGACCTATACAAGGGTGAAAGTGGGGTATTGAAGTCTCCAACTATTAGTATGTCAGGTTTGATATGGGGTTTAAGCTTTAGAAGTGTTTCTTTTACATATGTAGGTTCTCTTGTGTCAGAGGCATAGATATTCAGGATTGAGATTTCATCATGGTGAATTTTTTCCTGAGATGAAAAAGAGTGACCTTCCTGGTCTCTTTTTACTGATTTTAGTTTAAAGTCTACTTTGTTAGATATTAGAATGGCTGCACCAGCTTGTTTCTTAGGGCCATTTGATTGGAAGGTCTTTTCCCAACCCTTTACTCTGAGTCTGTGTCTGTCTTTAAAGTTGAGGTATATTTTTTGTATGTAGCAGAAAGATGGTTTCTGTTTTTGTATCAATCATGTTAGGGAGTGTCTTTTTGTAGGTGAATTGAGTCCATTATTATTAAGTGATATTAATGACCATTGATCAATATTTCCCATTATTTTTGGTAGTATCTTGTATTTCCTTGTTTTTCTGGGGGGTTCTTCTGTGGGCTTATCAATTATCCGTGGTTGTATGGGTGTTTCTGGTTTCTTTAGGTTGGAGCTTTCCCTCTAGTGCTTTTGTAGGGTGGGATTTGTGATTAGGTATTGTTTACATCTGGTTATATCATGAAATATCTTACTTATTCCATCTATGCTGATTGATAGTTTTGCTGGGTACGGTAGTCTAGGTTGGCATCCATGCACTTTTAGTGTCGGTATAATGTCTGACCAGAACCTTCTTGCTTTCTTTGTTTCCATTGAATAGTCGGGTGTTATTCTAATAGATGTGCCTTTATAGGTAATTTGACCTTTTTCCTTTGCAGCTCTTAGTATTTTTTTTCTTTATTCTGTAGGTTTAGAGGCTTGCTCATTATATGGGGAGCAGATTTTTTTTGTGGGTCTAGTCTATTTGATGTTCTGTAGGCTTCCTGTATTTTTATAGGCCTTTCCTTCTATAGGTTGAGGAAGTTTTCTTTTATGATTTTATTGAATATATTTTCTGTGCCTTTGAACTGGTATTCTTCTCCTTCAATTTCAGTTATTCTCAGGTTTGGTCTTTTCATGGTGTCCCAAATTTCCTGGACATTTTATTTTATGACTTTTTTTGGTTTTAGTGTTTTCTTTAACTGATGTATCTATTACCACTATTGAGTCTTCCACCTCAGATATTCTCTTTTCCATCTCTTGGATTCTGTTGGTTATGCTTAAGTCTGTGGTTTTGGTTCTTTTTTTCAGATGATCTATTTCTAGTTTTGTCTTGGTTTGTGCCTTCTTTATTGCTTCTTTTTCAATTTTTAATTCTGGGTTAATTTATTTCACCTGTTTGTTTTCTTTATTTTCTTTAAAGGTTTGTTCATGTCTTTTCATTTTCTGTCTGAATTTTCTTCTATTTCTTTAAGGGATTTTTCAATATCCTCTTTTAGGGCTTCTATTAGTTTCATAAAGCTGTTTTTAAGTTCATTTCCTTCTGCTCCCTCTTCATTGTTATGCTCAGGTCTTGAAGCTATAGAACCACTTGCTTCCTCTGGTGGTGTCTTGTTTACCTTTGTATTGTTGTATGTATTCTTGCACTGCCGTCTGCCCATTGTTTCCCCAATTCACTCCTGGTTATTTCTTGGTTGTCTCTTAGTGAATTGTTGGTCTGAGTGCTCTTAATCAGCTATGTGTTTAGAGGGTCGGCTGCTCTCATGAGGTTGCAGTGCTATGATGCCAGTTGTCACCTCTTGACCTTTCCTCTCAGCTCTCATCCTAGGGACTTGTCTGCTCTCCCGTTGCTATTATACCTGCCATGCTTTGGGTGGGCTGTGCTGTGTGCCAAAGCTGAGTAGGTGTCCCTGGGCATGGGTTCAGGTGGTGCAAGTCACCTTCTGACCTCTGATCTCTGAGCTGTGCTTTTAGGAACTCCTCTGCTTCCTTGCTGGCATTATGCTAGTCGTGATGTGTGCAGACTGTGATCCCAGCTGAAGCCAAGTCTCTTACCTCTGAGCTGTGTGCCCAGGACCAAGGGACTCAGCTGTTCCCCCTGCTGCTATTACACCAGCCCTATGCATCATACTTTTCTTAACTTTCCAAATGAAGACCTGAACCAGATTGGACATTAATCCCTGGTAGAATAGGAGGGTATAATGAGGTCTCACCCCTTCTAGTTTAATTGGTTTATAGACAGTTAAAAGATTCTATGTGGTTAGGTAGATTCACTAGCAAGGACCTGCCCATTCCTGAGAAGTTAGAGGCAGTTAATTGTTGCTGAGGAACAGGAACAGAGACTATTTTCGGTGGTATAGGTTCTGATGACCTACCCAAGCTACTGAAAATAAGTCTGTACACATGCTTATTAAAATATTGAATCACCAAAAACTTTACATATATATAATATAAAGCATAATACCTAATGTATAACATAATATACATAATATATAATATAATAAAAATTATATAGAATATATTTACTTATCAGCATTTTACATATAATAATGTATTTGAAAGTAGAATGTAGACTCATTGGTTGAGATAAGGAAGTTGACAAGTGAGAATGAGAAGGGAATAACAAGGGAATATGATAAAATATATGGTATACATGTATGAAAAATGCCATTATGAAACTCATTGCTATGTATAAATAATATATTCTATTAAATAATTTTATAATTGATTTCATTGATGAGTATGTAATAGAAGTTTATGTCAAAGTCATTTCATGAAATTCCATCTGTATAATCAGACATGGATATTATTTTGAAGAATTTCATGAAAAATTATTAATTTTTCAAAAACTCTACATAACCTGATGCTGGTGGAAAAACTGTCCCTGAGGTCAGAAGGTCAGTAGAGCTGTCCTTGCCTGTCACTAACTGCAATACTTGGGAGACTAGGCCCTGCACCTTGCATAGGCAGCACAATAGAGCCAGATCTCTTGGCAGAGGTATGGGTAAGCCAGCCATGAAGTTATGTGCATGGGCAAGCTGTCCTTATATCATCTGCCATGTGGTAGCATAGGTAAGAAATAGAAATGTATCACTCCCTCCACTCCTCACCTTCTCACCTCCCACCTGCATATCAATGCCTGAGGTAGGTGGGAAAGCTGGCCCTATGGCCCTAAGAGCAGGAGAGATAGCCCTGACCCTCATTTGCTGCAGGACTTAGAAGAAGGGTGGTCCCTATGCCATGTCTGGGCAACACAGTAGAGCTGGCCCTAAAGGTGGATGTGTGGAAGATAGGAATCTGAGGACATGAAAGCAAGAGAACTGGCCCCATCCTTTGGAAATTGCTGCAAGGGATGAACTAGCCAGAACAATCTAAGAGAGCTCACTTGAGTGGTGAGGACAAGGGGGAGTTGGCAGACTGACCAATCCTACAACTATCCAGGCCCAGACCTAAGGCTATGTGTTGGCCCACTCCAACATCCACCCCATCTGTGAACTACTGGAGATTGGGAAGGGATTGGTCCTGCAGACACAAAGTTACAGGATCTCCATAACACAGGACAACAGAATATCTAAGAGGAGTTCCAGTGAGAGCTCAGTATCTTTGGTGAAGCAGAAACTAGGGCCTCAAACCACACCAATGACTCTTTGCAATGAATACTTGCAAGTAAAGATATATGGACAAAATGGTTTGTGACATGACTCACTATATCACACTACAGCTTCCATGACCACATTTCTCTTTCTTTTTTTCTATCTTTTTTTTCTTAAATTTTGTGTGTGTGTGTGTGTGTAAAGGCAGAGGGAAAATACACAGGGATGGGAAATGAATGGGATTGAGATACATGATGTGAAAGACACAAAGAGTAAATAATAAGAAAGTTAAAAAACTGAGTAAATCTTGAGATTTCATATTTACAAGGTAATTACAAAGGTCTATAACACAGAAATCATAAACTATATAAATATTGGCATCACATAATGCTGCAAAGTATTTACTTCTCAAAATTCACCCTAAAATTTTAGTATTTCATAATTTGTGAATTTCTTTGTCTCCAAAACTAAAAATTTAACTGTTTATATTAAGGGAACAAAACAAGTAGAGACGGTTAGTATGAAGGCTGATAGGCTCAGTGTATAAAAATCATCTCTGCTCCTCCTCAAGATCTGGTTCCAGTTTCAGCACAAAGTTAACTCTGTGGGAACTTGCACCATCTTCTGTACACCAAGAGTACTGCACTCCCACATCCCCATACACCCACCCCTACAACACACATCCATATTTATAAAAGTAGACAAACCAAAACATTGATTTTCATAAAAGTAGAAAATATTTTATGTTTTTACTCACTCAGTGTATGTATGCATGTCTTTATTTAGGACAAATATCTGCGAAATAGGACAGAAAACAGGAAAAATGCATACACTTTAGATTTTTTGATAGTTTTAAGGACTATAACTTTAAAAAAAATTGGGGATAGTGAACTTGAATTAAATATAATGTTTTTTTAATTATTAATTTTATATAACATATCAGGGAGCAGTTAGTGTCTCCTCTAGGCTACTTCTTTACCTTTCTCAAGCATGTATCTGATGTTTTTCTTTGGAATGTGAAACTGATCACACCGCTCTGAAAATTTCTGTTGCTCTTCTTCACTCACACTAACTTCTTTCCCTTCATTTTGTGAGAAAAAGAAAAGCATGTGGAATATTCAGAGTGGAATGCATTCCCCCCGTTGTGCTACTGTGTGTTCCACTTTGTCCATCGTTTCCCAGTTTCCACCTCCATCTTCCATGGTCAGTTGACAAGAACTCAAAATGTGAAACATCATTTCACATTCACAACTGTAGACCTACTAAGTACAGTGATATAAATTTGAGCCACCCCCACTGGGTTTTTCACACTCTCCAAAAATAATAACTTTGGATTCCAAGTTAGTTGTATCTAAGAGTTAGGATGCTTCAAAATTTTTGCTTTTTCCTCCCAGTCTGGCCTATGTCATTAATATACTCATTCCTTCATACTATAGATCCCTGATGAAACTGGGAGGGGGTAAATAATGCCAACTTCCATAAACAAGATGATAAATACAATTCAAAATTTCTCTTTCACATTTCTCAAACCTAAGTTCAATACTCATTTTCTTTTAAAGCATCTGAATTCAATTTTTTATTCTTGGGATATGAGATAATGCAAGCCATCTATGAGTAAGTGAACCTTGATAATTTGATGGGCCTTTTATTTTCTTAGATCACCAGATTGTATACATCCGATTTAATGAAACCATTCTAATGGCATCCCCTGGTGGATAGAAATCTTTACTTTTAAGAAAAAAACCTTTCTGCATCTTTTAGTGAAGGGGAGAGAAGGTCCTATGTGGACAGATCTATGTATCAATGCATTTTATGTAAATAATGTATGTATATGTTTCTCTTTTTAATTAAAAACAAACATGTTGTAGCTAAATTATGTGTTGTAGAAAAAACTTGTGAGAATCTGGAAAGGTGGCCCAGTAGTTAAGAACACTGGCTGCTCTTCAGAGTACCTGGGTATGATTCTCAGCATCAACATGGTGGCTCACAACCATCTGTAACTCCAGTTCCAGGTGATTCAGTTCCCTTTTCTGGTCCTAGGCACACACATGGTGTGCAGACATAGAAGCAG
>PVIH01030580.1:0-11997 GCA_004025045.1 Sigmodon hispidus | reverse complement strand
ATGATCATGTGGTTTTGTTCCTTTAGTTCGTTTATATGATGGATAACATTTACAGTTTTTTGTATGTTGAACCAGCCCTGCATTTCTGGGATGAAGCCTACTTGGTCATGGTGGATGATATCTTTTATGCATTGTTGTAAACGGTTAGCCAAAATTTTGTTGAGAATTTTCGCATCAATATTCATGAGGGAAATTGGTCACGTAGGATCTTTTTGCAGAAAAGCTTTAATGCATCTTGAGAGGGAGAGCATAAGCTTATAAGGCAGAGACCCCAAACGGCTAAAACCCGTCCCTTATATTGGAAACTGGCCCCCGCCTAGGACGTGTCAGACTCAGATTGGCTGTAGCTCAATCAGGCGAGGTGACGCCACGGGAGAAGCAGAGCACAAGGAGTGGAAATTCCCCTTGCACCTGTGCAGTCTTACTTATTTACACATTAGAGCACAGGATGTCGACGCCATCTTGGAATGGCGGCAGTGAGTGCGGCTTCTCACATCTCCCCCTTTTTTATAAATTATGAAGCAACAGGACACCCTAAAAATGAGTGGAGACAGAGGTCATCGCCCCAGTGAATAGAAGAAAAGCCGTACACAACATATCTCTTAGGTTCTTTACCCAAAGAGGTGTTGGCCTGGCTTTGTGGCATTTTTCCCGGGGGAAGGTGACTTGGGCACTCAACCTTTATGTCAGATGACATATCTCTCTAGATTTAGCCTTTTAAGTGCCGCAAGGCCAATCTACTGCATTTGTAACCATGTAACTCTGTTGGGCTTTTAATGCACACTCACTTTATCTCATGTAATGAGAACAAGCTCCGAGTGTGCAAGAGCTGAGCGGCCAGCGACCTATTGCTTAAACATGGATAACCAAACATTAGGGGAGATTCTTTGTTCTAAAGCTATAAGTGTTTGGGTAACTACTACTTTGTCTCTATTAGTTTGAGCTTTGAGCCTATAGACCAGCCATAGAGTCAGCACCAGCCCACAGCAGAGTACAGTCTTAAACAATCTAACCCCCGCCCATTCTTTGAAGAGGGAAAAGGTCGAGGAAATCTAGGACATAAATCTCTCTGTTAGTGATAAGTCTAGGTGTGTGGAATTCATTTGAATAATGGCCGATCTTAGATTTCTCAAGGTCTGTTCAAATTCTGTTGTCTAGTTCTGTAAAATAAATCGAGAGAGGCTTTTCGACAAATTAGCTTCCTTGGTAAAATTTTCATGCCGAATAGAGGTCACCAAGACCTTATTGCCGTGGCAGCAATTTGTTGATAGGCGCCCCAATGATAATCTATCTGATTAGCAGCAAAGTGCCCTTGACCTGTTAAAAGGTCAAATTCTATTGTTGTTGTTTTGGGGTTAAGGCCGTGGCATTAGCCCTGGCTTGTTTTTGAGCTGTCTCATGCCAGAGGGCTTTTTATTCTATGTATTGGCCCATGCTGACAAGTGAAGCCTTCACGACCGTCTGCCAATCAGCTGGCGTCATTGTAGTCATAGACAGCCTTTTTAACTGGGCCAAGGTGAAATTGGCTGAAACCCCATATTTCCTGACTGATTTTGTTAATTTTTTTATTTGATTATATTTTACGGGCGCATGTATCCGTCCTCCCTCCGCGCCTTCAAAGACTGGATATGCAAGGCGCACCTTTCTTTTAACTTTGTCTGGGAGGAAAGAAAAGGACTTCGGATGCATCTCGTAAGGAGGAGGCGCCGAAGGGACCACCTGTGAGGAGGAAACCAGATGTGGGTGCTGTCGGCCTCTTTTGTTACTTAGTAGGCGGTCGTCTGGATGGTACCTCTCTCCTTCATACCGAGCTGCCTCCTCATCCAATTCTGCCTCCTCCTCAGGGTTTAATTCTTCATTTTCTGAGTCCCCTGAATCATCAGAACTCTTCAAGTTAAAAGCTTGTAATTCCTGCATAGGGTATGGGGTAGTCCCCCCTTTTTTCTTTACAGTAGGTAGGGAACTCCCAGATACATGAGAATATACTCTCTTGTCAAGAGACTCACCGGGAAGGCCGTTTTCCTTATTTGGGATTGGTTGTCTTTTGTGTGCGCCTAACCTCTCACTACGTTCAGTTTTTGACATGTTATCTTGGAAACAGTGAAAGCAGAACCCTTCTAAGAGGAGGATCAGTAAGGCTCCCAAACAGTTACCAAGGCCTCAACACTACCTTTTTACGGTGGTGACAAGTTCAAGCCAAAATCTAGAAAAGACATACCTCTCTGAACGTACCTGCCTGCAGTTCTGAATCCTCCTTGGGGTCAAGGGGTCTCCGATGATGCCAATGATGTTGAAATTTCCCGGGTTTCAGCACCAGATGTCCCGCGCTACTGTCTTGCCAGCAAGAACAACGCGGCACACGTAGAATCCTTTTGCAGAAAAGCTTTAATGCATCTTGAGAGGGAGAGCATAAGCTTACAAGGCAGAGACCCCAAACGGCTAAAACCCGTCCCTTATATAGGAAACTGGCCCCCGCCTAGGACCTGTCAGACTCAGATTGGCTGTAGCTCAATCAGGCAAGGTGACACCACGGGAGAGGCAGAGCGCAAGGAGTGGAAATTCCCCTTGCACCTGTGCAGTCTTACTTATTTACACATTAGAGCACAGGATGTCGACGCCATCTTGGAATGGCGGCAGTGAGTGCGGCTTCTCACACAGCTTCTCTTTTACACCAGACCCTTGCAGGTGCCACAATTTCAGCAGGGAATGTGGCCTAAGGGCATAGTTTCTACATTGTGTAGACAAGACCTTCCCTTGGGCTCCTAACTGCCATTGCCAGCCCAGTTTCTCCAGCTGGCTTCTTTGCTCTTGCTGGAGCTTTTCTCTGGCCAAACCCAGTGAATCTTATGTAGCCTTTGTCCACGCCAGGGGACCAAAATGCGTTAACCCTTCCATACATATTCCAATATGCCAGTCCAAACTAAAATGAAGAATGGATACATATACCATTCCAGCAAGTAGGACTGGAGCGGAGACTCAGGGCTTAAGAGCCCTGAAGGCTCTTCCAGGGGACCCAGATGCAGTCCCCTCCACCCACAAGCCAGCTCAACAATGTCTGCAACTCCAGTTCCAAGGGAGCTGACAGCCTCAGGCAGACAGACAGACAGGCCTGCAGGAAACACATAACTGCATATGAAACATTGCTTTCGATCTTCATTTATTTGTTATGTGTACCATGTTTTGCCTGCCTGGAGCTATGCCTGCAAACCACACAAGAGGGCACCAATCCTCATTATAGATGGTAGTGAACCACCATGTGGTGGCTAAAAATTGAACTCAGAACCTCCAGAAGGGCAGCCAGTGCTCTTAATCTCTGAACCACCTCTCCATGTCCATACAATATGTCTTTTCAAATATTTATTTCTTGATTCATTCATTATGTACTGAGGTCTGCTGCCGGGTGGTTGTTCTGGGATTTTAATTCAAGACCTCTGGGAGAGCTGCCAGGTCTCTTAACCTCTGAGCCACCTGTCCAACCACATACCGATATGTTCATTGTTGTAAAGGTTTATTGAGTGAGTGACTGACTGACTGATTGATTGATTGATTGATTGATTGATTATGTATACAGTTGGCTTTTGAACAACTTTCTGTGTTTTGGGACCTGATGACAAGACCTGTGGGAGAGGGTTCTTTGATTTGAACTCAGGCCCTCTAGGAGAGCAGCCAGGCTCCTAACATCTGAACCACCTCTCCAGCCCCATACAATATGTTTGTGTAATGTTTGATTATTGATTTATTCATTATGTATAGAGATTTCCTTTAGGGTGGTTGTGAGGCACCATGTGAATTCTGGCATTTGATCTCTGGACCTATGGGAGCACAACTAGTGCTCCCTCATGCCCCATACAATATGTTTGTGTTAACATTATTTATTGATTGATTGGTTTAGCTATTTATTTACTCAGTACGTGTACAGATCACTTCTCAGTTGGTGGTGAGGCATCATGTGGGTTCTGGGATTTGAACTCATGACCTCTGAAAGAGATGCCAGTGCTCCTAAATCTGACCCACGTCTCCAGCTCCGGACAATATGTCTTTTCAACTATATATTTGAGATATTCAATTCATTTCTTATGTATTGACATCTCCGCCTGGGTGGTTGTTGTGGTATTTCAACTCAAGACCTCTGGGAGAGGGTTCTGGGATGTGAACTGAGGCCCACTAGGATAGCAGCCAGTTCTTCCAACATGGGTGCCACCTCCCCATCCCCATACAATATGTTTGTGTATAGTTTGATGTATTGTTTTATTTCTTATGTCTACGGCTGTAACTAGCCAGATATCCAGAAGCGGTTGACCACTTGATTTCTCCTGTCTTCCCACCTATGTCCCACCTAGGACGTTAGGGAGAACATCTAGAGAACGTGTCCATTTTTGAGGATGCAGTGTCAGGTACTGGGCCTAAGCACCTTCCAGGGATGTGCAGAGATGATTGACTTTGCTCCCAGGATGAAGAGAACCAACTGTCTGTTGCTTGGGTCCCAAGGAGGACTTTTTAGAGGAGTTCTGAACCTGTTGTGTCCCTTAAGGGGGAGCCTGCTGTGTCTTTGAGTTGTGTAGGTGCCCGAAAGGAGGAGGAGAAGGAGGAGGAAGAGGAGGAGGTTGAGGAAGAGGAGGAGGAGGAGGCGGATAACTGATACTGAAGAAAGACAGGTGGCTAGAAGAGCCAGGATGAAAAAGTCCAGGATCTACCTCCTTGGAATTCTTTGAGGAATGTGGAAGTGTTTTTTATTTTATTTAATTTTATTTTTAAAATAAAGTCTTTTTTAAAATCCGTGTATCTCCTTGCTTTCCCTCCCTTATTTCTCCCAACCCCTTTTGGTCAGCCTTCATCCTCCCTCCTACCCAAACCCCATCCCCTCCCTAGAAAGGGCAAGAGGTCCCAAGGTTGATTAGCTCAGCATCCACTCAAGGCAAGTGTGAATTTCTCATCCTAATATCAAGACTGGTTTAGAGGTTACGGGGGAATGGGCTCCAAGGTGCCACTATATGCACAAAAACACAGTCTGAAACCTTCCCTTGAGGCTACACATATTGTCCATATCAGTGGACAGCTCCCTATCCCTTGGAGGGCCTAGTTCCTTTTGCTGATGGTTCTCCAGTGGCTGTTTTTGATTAGGTGAGCTCCCCAGAACTCCAGCCAGCCATCACTGTGGGAATTTTCCTCATAAACTCTATCCCATTTCTCATATAGACTCTGCTCCCCTGCTCTCAGCTGGACCAGGAGCTCAGCCCAGTGCTCAGCCATGTATCTCTGTCTCTACTTTTATTCATTGTTGGATGTAAGTTCTGTGATGGCACTTGGTGTGGCTATTCATTTGATTATAAGGTAAGTTCTGTCTAGGCAACAACATCACTATTGATTGGAGACCTAGCCAGGGACATCCTGTGAGTTCTTGGAGGTTTCCCTAGCACTAAGTCTCTTTCCAACCCCACACTGGCTTCCTCTATTAAGATCTCCATCTCTTTTTTTCTCCCGTCTTGTTGCTCCTCTCACTCAATCATCTCCTTCTCTCATGATTTGTTCCCACCTCTTCTTGGTTGCAACCCCTTATGCTCCCAATTAGCTAAGGAGATCTTCACTATTTTCTCTTCCTCAGGAACTCACTGGATGTCTCATTAATTTCCTTCAGATCCCAAGCAGTTCAGTGGTTGTGGTTTGCAGCTTGGGTGTTCTTTGCTTTTTGTCTAAGTCCACTAATGTGTACATCCCGTGCTTATCTTTCTGGGCTTGTGATACTGTGTTTATTTTCATACTGTGGTTGGCATCTGGCGGTCCTTGGGTTGCTGTACAGTACTCTGTGGTTGGCCACAACTACATTAGGAGATGAGCTTGCCTAATGCTGCAGACTGGTTACAGGGCATTTTAGACAGAGTTGACACCTCTACACATGTTAAAGACAAAGACTAAAACTCCACAATCTGTACCTCCTTGTGCCTCATCAGAGTGAAGTTGAATCAGAAAAACTTTAGCCCAGTTTAACCTACAACTTAAACTCTTTATTTCAAAATGCAGCTGTCTCCACAAGATCTGAAGCTGGAACACTGTCTGAGGAGACCCTATTGGCAAATAGATCACAGTGCAACCCAGGGATGCCGGATATAATAAAACACAAACAGTGAGGGTTTCTCAAACTGGAGCAAAAAGACTTGCTTGGTCCTTTTGCTAAGATTGGCCTCTGAAGAGGAGTGGCTAGTGGTGAGAATCTACAAGAGTAAAAGCCAGGAGCACAGTGTCTGGAACTACTGGAGACCAAATTCTAGAAAGTTTAATCAGAGTTTAAAGAAGAATGCTAAGGTCAAGTGTAGTCAGAGCAGGCTTTTCCCCATCAGTCAGAATGCCCCCATTCCCATTGAGAAATCAATAATTTAGACAGAGAACAAAGATTCCAGTAGTGACCATTGTGGATTTATTTCCCAACACTGGGAAAGTCATGTTCTCAGTTTTAAGCTTTAGACCATAGATGCTTTGGTAAGATTTACATATAGATTGTTATCAGCAAGTCTCTCACCCAGAATCTTGGGAGGTAAAGGCAAAAGGATCAGGAGTTGGAGGTCAGGCTTAGCTGCATAATGAGAACCAGCCAATTGCGCAAACATTGTACAGATGTATCTTCCACATGAGAATGGGTGTATAACTGTGGAATACACAGATATCTCCATGCATACTTAGTAATCAAAGTAACCCATTTCTATCATTCTAGAGGAGGCAGAGCAGAAATATGACCATAAATTTGAAACCATTCTGTGCTATATAGTGTGTTCCTGGCTAAACTAGACTACGAATGATACCTGAAATAAAATATTTATAAAGAAAACATCTACAAAATGTGCTAAATAAATGCTGAAATGTGTATGTTCTGAACACAGAACTTTCATAAGGAAATTAGCCGAGGTCATGATAGAAGAATGGAGCAGCTACAACAAGTGATGGAGCAGGTGTACTACTCTTCTTGGCTTTCTTGTGAAGGACACCCACATGCACCACAAGGGCCACCTGTGTCTGTCTCCATGAATGCTACAACAGCACTGTTTTTAGGACAGCTACTGTTTGATATAAGGGAGCTAATAAATATTAGGATTTGATGAACTTCACATATATACAAAATTTCCACGCAAACACCCAAGAATATACATTCTCTCAGCACCCCATGAAACTTTAAAATTGGCCACCTAATTGTTCATAAAAGAAATATGAGTAATTACTAAAGAGAAAACTTAGCTCAAGAAACCCCATTTTGCATTATAGTAGCTATTTTATAAAGAGGTAAAATAAAGTTTAGTTTCGCATTTCAGGTGGCGAGGGTGGGGGTGCTGCCTAATGTGGGAGAAGAATAGTCGTGCCTGATGAGTCCTGGAAAAGGAACATGTCCTAAAAGAATAGACTTAGCAGGGGGCCTCCCCAGTTCTGAGAGAAGAATACCTGCCCTGCTCTGGGACATCAGCCAAGACATCTGCCCAGTTCTGGAATAGGAATAGATTCCTGCTTACCCAATTCTGGGAAAAGCCAGCCACCCCAGGTAGGGTTCACATGGGGTCCATCCAGGTGGGGTGCAAAGATACTCTGGGGCAGAAAACCCCTAAGCATGAGCCAATCAGTACCACGTCAGCACCCTGTCTCCACAAGCAACCAACTTTGAAGTAATTTTTGCTTATAAAATATCCCTCAGAACAAAAAACGAACTCCTCTTTGTTATGACAGAAGATTGAAGTATGCTCCCTGCCTGGCTTGTATTGTGCTGCCAATAAACCTTGCTGTTGCATTCCAGACATCTCTGGCTTCAGTGGTCTCTCTAGGGGTTGAGCTCTGGGGATAACAGTTACAAAAATTGGGAATAACCATTTTTATCTTATCAGATTACCATGGACTAAAGTTAGAGTTCAACAACAACACAAACCACAGAAAACCTACAAACTCATAGAAACTGAATCTCACTTGAAGCACCTCTGGATCAACAAAGAAGTAAAGAAAGAAATTAACGCCTTTTTATAATTCAATGAAAATGAATTCACAACATACATAACTTATGGGACTCAATGAAAGCAGTGCTAAGAGGAAAATTCATAGCATTAGATGCCTACATAGGAAACTAGGAGAAATCTTACACAAGAGACTTAACTGCACAACTGAAAGCTCTATTACAAATAGAAGCAACTCACTCAGAAGAGGTGAATGGCAGGAAATATTTAAGCTCAGGACTGAAATCAATAAAATTATAACAAAGAAAACAATCCAAAAATGAATCAAACTATGGGTTCTTTGAAAAAATCAACAAGATAAACAAAGCCTTATCCAAATTAACCAAAAGGTAGAGAGAGAGAGAGAGAGAGAGAGAGAGAGAGAGAGAGAGAGAATCTAAATTAACAAACTCTGAGATACAATCTTACACCTGTCAGAATGGTTAAGATAAAAATCACAAATGTCAGCCTATGCTACATGGGAGGTGGAGCAAGGAGAACACTCCGTCACTGCTTGGGGAAATGTAAACTTGTACAGTGACTTTGAAAAATCAGTATGGTGGTTCCTCAGAAAAATAGGAGTCAATCTATCCAATGATCCATCAAAGGATGCACATTTTTACCCCCAGGGCATTATTTCAACTACGTTCATAGCATCATTATTTGTAATTGCCAGAACCTGAAAAAAACCGAGATGCTCTTCAACTGAAAAATGGAATATTATTGAAAATATAAATATTATATATTATAATAAATATAATGCTATTATATTTACACAAAGGAGTACTACTCAGAAGTAAAAAAAAAATGACATCCTGAAATTTGCAGGCAAATGGCTGGATCTAGAGAATATCTTAGTGAGGTAACACAGACACAGAAAGATAGACATGGCGTCTATTTACTCATAAGTGACTTTTAGATGTAAAGCAAAGGAAAAACAGGCTACAGTCTACAACCCTGAGCAACTAGTAACAGGAGAATCTCAAGAGAAACATTCATGGAATCCATGGGTAGGTGAAATAGAAAAGATCCTTTGAGCAAATTGGGATCATATGTGGAGAGAGAGCAAGGAGAAGTGGGAAAAGATCATGAGAGAGTGGGATGGTTGAGTGGGGGAAGCAACAGAGAGGGAGAAGAAAGAAATAAATATCTTGATAGAGGAAGACATTTGGGGTTTGAGAGAAACCTGGCTCCAGGGAACACCCAAGAACCCATAAGATCCCTAGATTGGACTCCAAACAATACTGGAGAGATTGACTAAAAAAATCCTTCCTCTAGAAACAATCTCCCCAAGGACCTAGCAATACCACTTCTGGGCATATACCCTAAAGATGCACAGTCACACTCCAAAGGCATTAGCTCAACTATGTTCATAGCAGCATTATTTGTAATAGCAAGAACCTGGAAACAACCTAGATGTCCCTCAACTGAAGAATGGATTAACAAACTGTGGTACATTTACACAATGGTGCACTACTCAGCAGTAAGAAAAAATGATATCCTAAAATTTGCAGGCAAATGGATGGATTTGGAGAATATCCTCCTGAGCGAGGCATCACAAACTCAGAAAGATAAGCAGAGGATGTTCTTACTCATTAGTGGACTCCAAACAAACAAACAAACAAAAAAAGCAAAGCATGCCCAAGCTGCAAACCACAACCACTGAACAGCTTGGAATCAGAAACACCTTGGACTGACTCCTTGGATCTCACTCCCCCTAGAGGAACACCTGACTCAGTCTTGATGTTGGGGTAAGGAAAGTGGATCTGCCAGGAGTAGATGCTGAACTAAGCCATATTGGGACGTTGGGACCTCCTGCCCTTGCTGGGGAAGAGATAAAGAGATGTGGAGAAGAGAGAGGGACTGAGAGGGATGGGTGAGGTAAGGATGCTTGAACAAGGATATATACGGAAAAAATATGACTTTATTCATAATAAAAATTAATTAATTAAAAAAATGGGAAAAAAGAAAAGAGTTAACAAAAGAAAATAAAAAAAAATAGTTTACATGTTCCTATCTAATAGAATGTTAAATATACTTTTTCCTTCTCATGTACCAATTTGAAATGCCGTTTTCATTTATTCCTTAAACTAGAATTGTTGTGTTGAATTAATTATTTATGCTGAACATATGTCCAAGACATCAGTCTTCATTTACCATTCAAAAGAGGTCATGTTTGAAAATGTAGCAAGTATCACCTAGAAGTTTGTTTCATTGAAATTATTTTAAATTCTTTGCACTCTGTAAAGTATTCTTATTTCCTCATTATTATTCTCTTGCTTTTCTAATTTCTTAGAGGCCCAAAACACTTTTTAGATAATTACTATGTGAAAGTATTTTTTAAACTCTATTTATTTCACTGTCTATTTCATGAACCAAGTCACCAGTACAGGTAATTACTTCAAGTATGGCATGCATTTGTAAGCTTCTCAGTGCTATACATTTAAAAACAATAATGGTAGAACAAATAAATACTCTATCACCAGTTACCTAGTGTGAAGATCTTTCTTGTGAATGTTCAGGATTATGCACATGAGTTCTGAAGCCAAAAGCTTGGAGCATAATGTCAATGAATCCACCATGAGCTACAATTACATCCTTGTACCAACAATTAACTATTGGTCCTGTATTTAATAGTGAACATGACCTCATATCACAAGCAATTAAGTTCTTAATAGTATAATTAGTAGCAAGATCAAATGCAAGCCAAAAAAGATGTTTTTAAATTCCAAAGGCTGTGTGAGATTATTTACAGAGAATTTGCTTTGAAGTTGCTTATATTCAGTGTCACTTTCATACTGTGGTATAATTCATGCATTACTTCTGAAATTTTTCCTTGCTGTGACATATGACACACACATATTGGCCTTTGTTTCAACAATTACAAGTTGCAATAGACTGATTTTTTTTATTATTGTCAATAAATAAATTTGAACTAGGGAAAGCCTAAAAAAAATTCCTTTCCCTATAATCAAAGGAAAGACCACGTCCAACTAGCGTCTGATCAAGGCAGAAGCAGAGATCCATAGCTAAACATCAGCTCAAGCAGAAAAGAGGGAGGAGAGATTATATGAACAAAGGAATCAGGATCATGTGAAGGAGACCCACAGAGATGACTGACCCAAGATTGAAATGCAAGCTGAAAAACCTTTATGGAGAGCAAGTAAACCCTCCTAATGTAGATGACAGCCAGATGATGTGGACAGTTTGGGGATCCTCTTGCACTCAGACCTGAATTGATTCCTGGTACATGAACTGGCCTACTGGGGTACATTCCCTACAAAGGAACTCCTTACTCAGCCTTGATACTAGGGGCAGGAACTGGAACCTACTTCAACTGGCTATGCCAGACTGAACTGACTCACCTTGGGATTCCTTGCCCTCCCTTGTGAATAAATGGGGAAAATGAGGTTGGGGAGGCTCAGGGAGGACTGGGAGGAAGAAAGAGAGGGGGAGCAGTGATGATATGGGAAAAATCTTTTTAAAGAAATAAAAAAATAGATGTAAAATTACAGAGAATGAGTGGTTGGAGCACATGTAAAAGGAGGGGCCAGGAGTAATTGGAACCGGTGTGATAGTTGTGATTGTCAATTTGTCAAGCATACAAATCACCTGGGAAAGGAGTTTAAGGAAGAATTGTCTAGAACAGGTTCTCCTGTGGACAGGCTTAGGACAGATTTTCCCATTTGGTTTAAATGGAGTGGGAAGCCCCTCCCTAAATGTATCAGCACTACCACTCAGGATGTATTCAGACATACAGGAGTCAATGAATACTACAGGCCCCAGTACACCTAGGCGGCAGTTTACAGCCCTGCTTCAGGGATAGGCTTCCCAAACTTAACAGCTCTGTTCTGGCAAGGAGGGCCTCCTCGATAAAGTAGCTACAGTGGCCCCCAAAGATTGCACTTCTCTGCTGCAGGGTGCTCTCTGTTCAGGGAATGTAAACACTCAACCCAGCCAGAAAAGGTCCCCTGGGCAGCGAGAGTATTCTGAGCTCCCCTGCCCCTGCTCTCTGTCCAGGCTGCTGCTGCTCTGA
>PVIH01030579.1:0-12000 GCA_004025045.1 Sigmodon hispidus | reverse complement strand
TGAGAAGCCTGCTTTCTGGAACTCATTCAACCCTGTTTTTATTCCAACCAACAATCTTCCTTTTTCCCCTTCCAAGGACTCCTAGTAATTCCCAGATGGAATCTTACAGATCTCCTAGGATGGTCTGGAAGGATGAAGTGGGAATACAACCCTGTATTCTGCAACCAGGAATGGTTCTGCAACCAGGGTCAGATCTCCTAATCCTTATTGTATAGCAAACTTAAGCTTGTCTGATGATGACCTGAAACGAGAATCCAGTTCTTTCCAGCAGCTGACGTGTGACCACCGCTGCTCCTCCAACCGCCATAGTCGGAACCCAGATTTTCAAAATATGATCTGATAATTCTCTGTATTTTCTGGGGGTCTGTTGTTATGTCCCCCTTTTCATTTCTGATTTTGTTGATTTGAATACTCTCTCTCTGTTTTTTAATTAGTTTGGCTAAGGGCTTATCTATCTTGTTAACTTTCTCAAAGAACCAACTCTTAGCTTCATTGATTTTTGTATTGTTCTTTTTGTTTCAATTGTATTGATTTCAATTCTAAGTTTGATTATTTCCTGCCGTCTACTCCTTCTAGGTGAGTTCGCTTCTAATTGTTCTAAGGCTTTCAGCTGCACTGTTAGGTCTCTAGTGTAGGATTTCTCTAAGTTTTTCATATAGGCATCTAGTGCTACAAATATTCCTCTCAAGACTGCTTTCATTGTGTCCCACAAGTTTGGATACGTTGTGGATTCATTTTCATTAAATTCTAGGAAGACTTTCATTTCTTTCTTAATTTCTTCCTTGACCCAGAGATAGTTCAGCTGAGTAATGATTAGTTTCCATGACTTGGGAGGCTTTCTTTGGGTTTTGATGTTGTTGACCTCTAACTTTAGGCCCTGGTGGTCCAATATGTTACGAGGGATTATTTCCATTTATTTTTAATCTGTTGTATTTGCTTTATGACCAATTATGTGGTCAATTTTGGAGAAAGTTCCATGAGGAGCTGAGAAATATGTATATTCCTTTGCGTTTGGGTGGAAGCTTCTGTAGATATCTATTAAATCCATTTGCCTCATAACCTCTTTTAGACTCCTTATTTCTCTGTTGAGACTCTGTCTGGTTGATCTATCCAGGGTTGAAAGTGGGGTATTGAAGTCTCCCACTATTAGGGTGTAAGAATTGATGTGGGATTTGAACTTTAGCAGTGTTTATTTTACATAAGTAGGTGCCCTTATATTAGAGGCATAAATATTCAAGATTGAAATCTCCTCTTGACCAATTTTTCCTGTGATGAATAAGTAGTGACCATCTTGGTCCCTTTTAATTGCTTTTAGCTTAAAGTCTACTTTGTTAGATATTAGGATTGCAAACCATGCTTGTTTCTTAGGACCACTTGACTGGAAAATCTTTTCCCAGCCCTTTATTTTAAGCCCGTGTTTGTCCTTGGGGTTGAGGTGTGTTTCTTGTAGGCAACAGAAGGATGACTTCTGTTGTTGTATCCATCTTGTTAGTGTGTGACGTTTCATAGGAGAGTTAAGACCATTGATATTAAGGGAAATTAGTGACCATTGATTCATATTTCCTGCCATTTTTGGTGGTAACTTGTTTGTATTTCCTTTCTCTGGGGTATTCTTCTGTGGAATTATTGATTGTTTATGAGTTCATGGGTGTATCTGGGGTCCTTAGGTTGGAGTTTTCCCTCTAATACTCTCTGTAGTGCAGAATTGGTAGATAGATATTCCTTCAGTCTGACTTTGTCCTGAAATACCTTGTTTACTCCATCTATGGTGATTGATAATTTTGCAGGGTATAGTATTCTAGTTTGGCAGCCATGCTCTTTTAGCATCTGTATAACTTCTGACCAAGCCCTTCTAGCTGTCATTGTTTCCATTGAGTAGTCAGGCGTTATTCTGATGGGTCTGCCTTTATATGTGAGTTGGCCCTTTTCTTTTGCAGCTCTTAAAAATTTTTCTTTCTTCTGTATGTTTTGTGGCTTGATTTAATGTGGTGTGCTGACTTTTTTGGGGGGTCATATCTATTTGGTGTTCTATAAGCCTCTTGTATCTTTATAGTCATTTCCTTCTGAGGTTAGGGAAATTTTCTTCTATGATTTTATTGAAAACATTATCTGTGCCTTTGAGATGGTAGTCTTCTCCTTCTTCTATTCCTATTATTCTCAGATTAGGTCTTTCCATGGTGTCCCAGATTTCCTGAACATTTTGAGTTTTGGCTTTTTTAGTTTTACTATTTTCTTTGACTGATATATCTATTTGAGCTACTGAGTCTTCCACTTCAGAGTTTCTATCTTCCATCTCTTGAACTCTGTTTATTATGCTTGTATCTGTGGTTCCAGCTTTTTTCTTCAGATTTTCTATTTCCATCTTTCCCTCATTTTGTGCCTTTTTTATTGCTTCTATTTCAGCTTTTAGTTCCTGGCATGTTTCTTTCATAGATTTGTTCATCTCTTCCAATTTTTTGTTTGTATTTTCTTCTATTTCTTTAAGGCTAATTTTCATATCTTCTTTGAGAGCTTCGATGATCATCAAAAAGGAATTTTTGGTGTTGCTTCCTTCTGTTTCCTCATCATTGCTGAGTGTAGGTCTTGTATTTATAAGATCGCCATTTTCTTCTGGAGTTACCTTGTTGTTCTTTGTATTATTATGTAATTCTTTGCACTGACGTTTTCCCATGGCTTCAGTGGTTCACAATTAGGTGGCTCCTGGTCAGTTGTGGCACTAGGTCTTATGTGCCTCCTGTCACCCTTCTGGGCGGGGTCTGAGTCTGTCCTTCAGTGACCCCAGTCATTATCTGTTTGCTCAGTTGGGGGTAGAAGTGGGTAGCCATGCAAATTCCCTCAGCAGCAGCTATGGGTATGGAAACAGGCAGACTTTATCTGTGCTTGCTACAGAGTGTGCTGGGACTCACTCTGCAGACAGCACCTGGTCCTGGAAGGGGAACTGGAACCAATGAGAGCTCAACTCTCCCTCTTTGGCTGGGATATAGGTGCTTGGGCCTGGTGACCCCTCCTCACCTCTGGGTGGGGTCTGATTCTGTCCTTCAGGGACCCCAGTCATTATCTTTTAGCTCAGTTGGAGATGGAGGTGGGTAGCCTTGCAAATTCCCTCAGCAGCAGCTGTGGTTATGGTGACAGGCAGACTTTATCTCTGACTGCTACAGAGTTTCCATATTTTATTTTGTTTATTTTGCTTTTGCTTCTTTTGTCATTATTGTTTTGTTTGACATTTCATTGAGTTTTGTTTAAATTTTAATTTTTTGTTAATTCATTTATTTATGAGAGAGGGGGGTATCTGAGTAGAAAGGATGCTACTGTAAATAGAGTGGCAATAAAAATGATTAGGAAAGTATGGGTAAAATGTTAGGTATATGTTGGGTCATATGGAAAATTTGTTTTTGTTATTTTGAGACAGTATACATTTCTTAGGAACACAGCTCACATTGTTATCAAATTGAATTGTTTCTTTTAAATATCCTCATATTAAGTAATAGTAGCTTAGTCATTTGTCCCTTTTCAAAGGAGAATAGATATTTTATATTTGCAATGAGTGATATATTCTTTTGAACAATTATTTGGCATTCAACTATTCAAATTTGAAGCTTTTAGAATCTAATATTATGAAGACTATTTCTGAGAAATTTTTTCTAATTAGAATACATGCCCAAGAAGAGAAATGACATCCTTTTAAGGGTGGCTGAAGGATTCTCAAATTTTATTTTATTTTTAAGTTTTAACATTTTTTTTTATTTGTCAACATCATAGTACTTCCCAGAATTGCATCCCATTGAGTTTATTCCACCAGGTTCTACAACTTGAAGTTTCCTAACAGAAGTCTAATTTCCTTATATACTTAAAATTTAGAAAGTTTTAGAGTTTGAGAGATCTTCTTCTTCACAAAGCAGCATTTTTCTTCTCTATAAAGTTTAAGCAGCTGCAGTCTTTTCTTATTCTGTGTTTTTGATTCCAGGTTATGGGCTTCACTTGTTCTCCAAAAGTTCAACTATCCTTGTGTAACAACACCCTTGCCTAGTGGCCAGAGTATTAACTTCACCTTAACTTAAATGGCCATGACACTAACAGCAACATGTGTGCTGATAATCTCTATTGATAATTGCATTTAGTGTATACTAAGTTTCAGAACCATGTGACAATATAATTTTACCCTACAGGCAAAATCATAATTTATAGTGTTAATTATAAACTAGTGAATGGAAGAATGTACATTGTCCTGATTTTTTTTTTATATTGCTGTGTGAAAAGACTGAATGAAAACAACTTGAGGAGAAAGGCATTTATATCATCTTCTAGGCCTTGATCACAGCACATCCCTGGAGGAATTCAGGATATAAAGGTTAAACAGAGCAGGCACTGTCGCTAAAGAACTGGCTAAGATGCCATGGTAAAATGTTGCCTACTGGATTTATCTACATGCTCTTATTTGAATACTTTTTATATACTTCCCAGAACAACTTGCTAAAGCATGGAAGCATTTGGACTGGGCAAAGCCTTCCAACCACAATCATTAATTAAGATAAAGCCTCATAGACATGCCCACAGGCCAATCAGAATGAGATACATTCTCAGCTGTGATTCCTTCTTCTCAGATTACCTACACCTATGTATCAAGGTATCAAAACCTAACAGGCTTGTGTGAAATATAAATTATGTTGATTGTAACTCCTAGATTGAAATGTGCATCTTTATGATGTGTAAAATATCTCTACATTGTGAGATAGGTAAAATGAAGTTATTAAACATATTCTATTTTTTGATGAAAACACTTAAAAAGGCATTTTCTTAAATATAATTTATGTTATGTTATTTACTGACTGTCACCATGTATTGCCAAACAGATTTCTCTTAACCAACTGAAGCTTCCTTTTGACTATTAATCTCCCAATTTCTTAACCTTCAGTAGCTAAATAGCCTGTCTTCTGCTTCTATGAGTCCTTGTGTTACTTTTCTAACATACAAGTCATTGATTAGTTTTTCTAGTCTCAACACACAGTTCCTGCATCTAAAATTTATGAACATTTTATCTTCTGTATTTCCACTGTAAATCAGGTATTTTTAATTCAGAAAACATATGTCTACATTGAGTTAATTGCAGCAGTATTAGTTAAGCATTTAAGAAAATAATTTCATGAAGTGATCTTTAGAAAAATGAGTGTGCCAAATTATACAGGATCCAGAAAAGACTTATTCCCCACAAAACTTTATAGTATCTATTCAGAAGTGTCATATTGTACATAATTCTTTTTCTAACAAGATACTTTTTTCATAATAGGACAAAAATCCTAAATGGAAAGAACATCTTTGTACCTACAGATTTTGATACAGTGGTCTACTTCCTATTATTGCTAAGAAGAGGAACGTTTATAACAAATAGATTCTTCCCAGTTTATATTTAAAAGGTTGGGCATAATACTTCATCTAGTACAACTTAAAAATATTTTTATCATAAAATTAAATGATTTGGAAGGACAGTTTAAAAGTTGTTTTAAGGACATTCCTATGAGAATATTAACAATCCACTCACAGTGAGTCAGAAGTCCCTAAATTTAGCAATGTTGGAAAATTGTCTGACAAACAGAAACTAAGAGATAATGACATAGTAAAAAGTCTACATATTTCAGTAGATTCAGCTCACATTCAGTGTTTTCAGAGAAAATGTCATAGGTGTGTAACCTGTGTATTGACCAAATATTGTAGGTCTTGGTTAAATACAGTGGGGTAACTGTCTTTAAATACACAGAAACTGTAGAATTAAAGGTTTTCACTATCTGCATTTAATTTTGTATTAAGTCTCTTAAGTTGTATGATTTCTTTCACAAATATTATAATCTGGACTCCTTCAAAAAAAAGGATATTTACATGAAAATGCCACTTTAACTAAAGATCTGAAAGACTCAGCAGACTAAGTCTGACAATTGCCTGTACTCCTGGCTCCAAAGTCATGCTTTGCTCCCTGAGTCTGTGTTTGGCACAATCATGCAAGCAGAAAATTAATGATGTTTTGTTCAGGTTAGAGTCTCCAAGATAAGTGCATCCTTAAGTTGTAGCTTCATGAAAGAGTGCCTTAACTTGTACTTCTTACAGTTTGCCAGTTCCCTTTCAATTCTGTTTCTGTAATTAAAGGTAACTTCTTTATATTTATATCAATAACTTTGCTCAAGAATTCTTTTCATTTCTGAGAAGGACACTGTCCTAGATTATACCCTTGCTCACACTCTGCACCAATTTACTCCTAGGAGACTGACATACTTAAAGGTGCTAAATTTCTCATTTATTCTCTGTCTCTCTTACTCTCTCTCTCTCTCTCCCATCTATCTATCTATCAGCTATCTAATTATCACCTATCTATCAATCATCTATATGTCTGCTTGTCTGTCTATCTATCTATCTATCTATCTATCTATCTATCTATCTATCTATCTATCATCTATCTCTTCTCTCTGCTTTCTTTTTTTTTCTCTGCTTTCTATAGGTTTATTTGTGGCCATGAACACACACACACACACACACACACACACACACACACACACACACACACCAGTATGTAGAAACGTTAGTAGAATTTCACCTTGTAGAAATTGGTTCTGTTTTTCTCTCTAAGAGTTGGGAGGACCAAACTCAGCTCATCAACCTTCACCAAAAAGTCCTCCATGTCCTTAGTAATGTCACAGACTCAGTATTTATTTTGATACATGTACATTTTATACTTTATAAGAGTAGGAAAATATAAATAGTAACTTGACTAGTTAGATTTACATGAACAAATGCATGAAATTTTTATACAGGAATGTCATAGGGATAAACATTACTTCAGCAAAATCACCTTAAGAAAAGAGTAATTTATGTTTGGTTTTATGGATTTTTTTCTCTGTACCCCTTCCAACAAATACAAGCAAGCACATTTGCTGTTATTGCAACAAAACTTAGCTATGACAGCTGTTTTTTTGAAAATGTTATGAATTGCTTTGTAATCCAATTCTTTACAAGTCCACTTCCTGTTTAGGAACACAAAATTTTTGTTTTATGTGCGTTTTTCCAGGATATTCAAACAAGCATTGAAAACTGATACGATTTTAATTTTATAAATTTATTTGGCAAATCACACATACATACTTCTCTTATTACACAGTTAATAATTATTTATTGACATAACTGCCAACTTTTACAATGGGATTTGCCCTGAAATTAATTGAATTCTGTCCACCATCAAATGAAAGTCTTAGTTTTTGTTTATCATATTGATATCAGATTACTAAGTCATAAGTAATTTGTATTTGTGCAAAGGTATTTTTTCTCTTCTTTTTTATTATTATTAATAAAGAAGTCACATTTTCTATCCTTGTATATCCTTATTCAAGATCTGTTCCCCCTCCCACCACATCAGGTCATTCTCTCTTCTCCACATCTCCCTGCTCCTCCCATGGGCAGGCAGTCCCAAGGTCCCATGGTCCTAATATTGCTTAGTTCAGCCTCCACTCCTGGCAAATCCAGTTTTCTCCCCTCAACATCAAGACTGAGTCAAGTGTTCCTCTAGGGGGAGTGGGATTCCGGGAGTCAGTCCAAGGTGTTTCTGATCCCAAGCTGTTCAGTGGTTGTGGTTTGCAGCTTGGGCAAGCTTTGCTTTGCTTGTTTGTTTGTTTGTTTGTTTAGAGTCCACTAATGAGTGAGTACATCCCCTGCTTATCTTTCTGGGTTTGTGATAATTCACTCAGGAAGATATTCCCCAATTCCATCCACTTGCCTGCAAATTTTAGCAAATCATTTTTTCTTACTGCTGAGTAGTACTCCATTGTGTAGATGTACCACATTTTGTTAATCCATTCTTCAATTGAGGGGCATCTAGGTTGTTTCCAGGTTCTTGCTTTTACAAATAATGCTGCTATGAACATAGTTGAGCTAATGCCATTGGAGTGCGACTGTGCATCTCTACTCAATTGCATCAGCAGAGAAATACTAAGGACTATGTGCAAAGGTAATTTAAGCCCACATTTTTGAGATGGACTTACTAAAGTAAACCTGAAAATATATTATTATAATTTATAACATTAATATATAAATATTGGAGATTCTGGTGCCCATGATTTAAAAATGATGACTAAACTAAAAACAAAGAGTACAATTTTAGGTCACAGAATCAAAATACTTTTGGGACTATACCTTAGGCAAATTTCACTTTTTGGAGTTGAAAGGAAATTAGAGAAGTTTAGAGTGGATAAAATGTTTCAATTCAGGCATTTAAAAGAAACAAGACAAACTATTGAACATCTGTTCAATGTAATTACATTGGGGAATACAACATCTTGAAATGAAACTCCAAGAAAATAAAATCACAACTTCTCTATAGTGTAGTTAGGAGAGTAAGTTTTACTTCCTTTGAGTGACTCCTGTTGCTAATTTTTCAGAAAACTTAAAAACAAAAACAAAACTCTACAATATTACAAAGATAGATAATTAGCAGATGCACAAGTAAATATATTTCATCTGTAGTTAAATCTCCTTTGCATTTCTAGTGCCAACTTTCTGACTGAAGGTCAATGTTCCCTTTTTTATTTTCCTCTGTCTGGTTCTCCTTGATGGTGGACAGAACAATGATGTGTACTTTTGGTGGTCTGGAGTGCAACAGGCACCATTGATTCAACAAATTTATAATCTGACTCATGCAAGTAAATCATTTAGAGGTGTACTTTTTCTGTGGCTTCCCTTGGTCACCTGATCCTAGGATCACATGACAATAGAAATAATGATGACAAGGAGACAGCATCAGAGAGCTATTAAAGCTACTAGCCTTGAAAACTCTTCTCAGCTCAAATGCAAATTATAAACAATGAAGACACAGAACACTAAAGTCAGAAATTCTACATAGCCAGATGAGCTGATAGGAAACAAATTACTGGTACTTCTTCTGCTAAGATAGTAATATGCTTTCTAACAACCTGACTTTAAAGCTTTATTTCACAAGTAATCCATTTTCAGTGGTACTATTGGATGTATTTTATGAATACAAAGGAAAGAGATAAATAAGATATATAAACATTTTATGAGAGTTTAATGCCACCAGTAAGAAAAATGGAAATTCATAAATGAAGGCATTAGGAAAATATGTTTTCAATGTCATTTAAATATAAAATTTGTTATTTAGGTGCCCAGTGGAAAGTTGGAATTTGAATCTGCAAATGTTTATACATACATACATATATACATACATACATACATAAAATCATATACATATAAATATGAACACATATCTAAAAGTTTATATCAGAATCACAAAATTCTATTTATGTGAAAATATTATGGGACTTATCTAACCATAAGATATCGAAGAAAATGAGAAGCAGAAAACATTAATTGTTCTATACCTTCATAAACACTTTCAATATACCTTATTTAATGGGGATGCCTCCATGGTTTATCTAAGTTTTGTCTCTTTTAAATATTCCTAGGAAAAAGAGCACACACAGGTCCTGTGACTACATTGTTAATTTACTCTACTTATCATGATTTTACATTGAAAATAATTTCCATTGATGAGAAGATAAACTGTTAATATAAAATTGTAAATCAGTGAAGTGTAAATGTAAAGTACATTATTTCAGAATATCTGTATGAGAGATAATAAAATACAAGATGAAATAATTAATTTGAAGCTTAATAGAAAATATAAATTGGACAGTTTTGCAAAGAATAGTTATAAGTAGATAAAAACACTATGATAATTGTGTCATAGTACTTGGCTCAATAATGTCATGGAATTGAATGGTTCTTTTGTCAGCTCCTTACTAGACTGAGTGGTAGTCTATTGTATATGCATGATACGTCATCATTGTTCCATATGACCCTGATTATACTTTGCATTGCATTTATGATAATACCAAACCTGCAAGTGCAGCTCCTATTTTTTTTATCAAAGTGAGCAAAGCTAAAGGAGAAGAGAAGAAATAAACAGTATGGTAGTTTTAAAACAGATCGTCAAAATAGTACATATCATGTTTGCCCATATCATCCTGGTCCAAGATGAATAGCCAAGCTGGCAAGAGTGTGAAGAGGATGTATAATCATTGTAGAGAAAATTAGTAAGAGCACTGCTGGCATCCAGAATTCCAGAATGTGTTATTCCCAAACTGAATACAAATACTATTCAAATAAGTCCATGATGCAAGTTTATTTGAAACAGGACATGGGCAAACAAACCCATGATCTCATAAGTGACAGAACATTGTACATTTCACATCACATAATTGGGATTTTTTTCACGAGGGTCAGTTCTTTTCCTCCTTTAATGTCCCTTTTAGGTAAAACAAAAAAACAAAGTAAAAATTGCTATTTTTTTTCAGCATTTAGGAAGAATTAAAGTAGAAGCTCCTTCATCCCGCCACAGCAGAAGACTGAATACCTCTCAGCTCTAAAAATGCCAAAAGGTGACCACCCTTTCTTTAATGATTTAATTAAATGACAACAACATCCAAAAGGCAAAATAAACAGAAATGAATTGTGTATTGAAAATACACATGGAATGAGAATCATTTTTTCTTGTGAAAATTATAGTCCTTAAAAGTAAGCTGAAGAATGATGAGGTTGAATAACAGAAAATTTGCAGACATTCAGTTGAAGCATTGCAGACAGGGTTAAAGAAATGTCTTGACCAAAGACAGATAACGTTAGTTTCAACTAACTACATGTCCAGTCACAGTGAATAATATCTCAAGAATGTTTATGTAACTCTTGGGTGAGTAACAACATAGTTAAACCAGAACTCTTTTAAAATAACAAGGATAAACTATAAGAAGCTTAATTATTCTAAACTTTGATGAATACTTCCCTGTTCTCATTGGTCACACACTTCAAAATACACTGATTTACTTATTCTAAATGATAAAACTAATAAGATCAACATGAAACATAGGTAGATAATTTTTCTTAAAGAAAACATTGCTGGTATTAAATTAGAAATAAAAATGCATGAATTAAGTCAAAAGAGGAATGGAATATATTTACAATGATGGTAAAAGAGAGAATAGAGAAAAGATTTGAGAATAAAATGCAAAATATTTGGTGAGGAATTCATTGTTGTATAAAAATATTTCAAGTAATGAACAAAAATTCTAGTTTTCAGTGTAAATAGACTACTTGAGTCTTCAATTTCTAGCAATCAAATGACAACATGATCAAAAGTTTAATAAAACTAGCAATCAAAGACATGTATATTATATGTAACATTAGTTAAAGAATAAAATCTGATAAATAGGATTTATTGTAAAGGGGTACATGATAAGAATATTTGGGTAAATGACGTATTCCAGTTTTATATGTAGCAATAAACTATATGTCTGACTGGAATACAAGCGTTAAGAAAGTGGCAATCATAAATTGAATAAAGTATTAGAGCCACACATGGTGATATATTTTCAATGGAAATATTGAAGGCAGGAGGATTGAAAATCCAAGGTCTTTTTCAAAGCTAGATAATAAGTTGAAAGCCACCCTGAGATTCATGAGACCTAATGTCAAAAAAATAATAATTAGAGAACTTGAAAACTCATTTAAAAAATAATACTATGGTACATTGTAATCAACACTTCACTAGAAGAAAATTAAGAAATTACAGATTGTGTACATGTAACAAATAGGTCTTGAGGCATGGGAGTCAAATCATAGTTTAGTATTAGAAGAAAATCAGAGGTTCCACTTCCGGGACCCAGTGCTGGCAGCAGAATCCCAGCGCTCTCTGGAGCAGGGGCAGGTAAACTCTGTCCCTGACCACATCTACAGCTCCTGCTGAGAGAAACCCCGCCACGACCTCGAACTGAGCGAACCAACTACAGGGGTCTCTGAAGGGCAGATTCAGACCCCGCCCAGAGGTCAGGAGGGGGCAAGAGGCCTCAGCGCCTATATCCCAGCCTGGGAGGGAGAGTTGAGCTCCCATTGCTTCTGGTTCCACTTCCGGGACCCAGTGCTGGCTGCAGAATCCCAGCGCTCTCTGGAGCAGGG
>PVIH01030578.1:0-12002 GCA_004025045.1 Sigmodon hispidus | reverse complement strand
CAACCCTACAAGTGATAGAGGACTGATCTCTAAGGTATATAAAGAGCTCAAGAATTTAGAGCCCAATACCTTGAATAACCCTATCAAAAAATGGGGTACAGATCTAAAAAGGGAATTCTCAGCAGAGGAACTACGAATGGCTGAAAGGCACCTGAAAAAGTGCTCTTCATCTTTAGCCATCAGAGAAATGCAAATCAAACCAACTTTGAGATACCACCTAACACCTGTTAGATTGGCTAAGATAAAAGGCACAGATGACAGCCTATGTTGGAGAGGATGCGGAGCAAGGGGAACACTCCTCCATTGTTGGTGGGAGTGTAAGCTTGTCCAGCCACTTTGGAATGCAATATGGAGGTTTCTCAGAAAATTGAGAATCAATCTCCCCAAAGACCCAGCAATACCACTTCTGGGTGTATACCCTAAAGAGGCACATGCACACTCCAAAGGTATTAACTCAACTATGTTCATAGCAGCATTATTTGTAATATCAAGAACCTGGAAACAACCTAGATGTCCGTCAACTGAAGAATGGATTAACAAACTGTGGTACATCTACACAATGGAATACTACTCAGCAGTAAGAAAAAAATGATATCCTCAAATTCACAGGCAAATGGATGGATTTGGAGAATATCCTCCTGAGCGAGGTATCACAATCTCAGAGAGATAAGCAGGGGATGTACTCACTCACTAGTGGTCTCTAAACAAACAAACAAGAAAAAAAGCCAAACATGCCCAAGTGGCAAACCACAACCACTGAACAGCCTGGGATCAGAAGCACCCTGGACTGACCCTTCGAACCCCACTCCAACTATAGGAACACCAGACTTACTCTTGAGGGAGGGGGGACAAAACTGGATTTGGCCAGGAGTGGAGACTGATCCAAGCATTACTGGGTCAGTGGGACCATAGGACTCTCCGCTCCCTGCCCAGGGAGGGGATGGGGAGTTGCGGAGAAGAAAAATGACAAGATGTAGTGGGAGGGGGAAGGGACCTTGAATAAGGATATACAGGGATGGGAAAAAAAATTTCAGAGGGAAAGCTGAACACAAAGTAAATATATGTGTAGCAATCTTATTTGCATTACCACTGTTGATAAGCCATGCTTATGATTCTTATCCTCTTTATAGTTATTGTTAATTTTTCCTCATTTTAAATTTATGTAACTGTTTTTTTGTTAAATACAAAATAAAGAAGGAAAAAATGATATACTAAAATTTGCAGGCAAATGGATGGATTTGGAGAATATCCTCCTGAGCAAGGTATCACAAACTCAGAAAGATAAGCAGGGGATGTACTCACTCACTAGTGATCTCTAAACAAACAAACAAGAAAAAAATCAAAGCATGCCCAAGCTGCAAACCACAACCACTGAACAGCTTGGGAACAGAAACACCCTGGACTGACCCTTAGGATCCCACTCCATCTAGAGGAACACCTGACTCACTCTTGAGGGAGGGGGGACAAAACTGGATTGGCCAGGAGTGGAGACTGAACTAAGCATTATTGGATCAGTTGGACCATGAGACTGTCTGCTGCCTGCCCAGGGAGGGGATGAGGAGTTGTGGAGAAGAAAAAAATGACCTGATGTGGCGGGAGGAGGAAGGGACCTTGAATAAGGATATACAGGGATAGGAAAAAAAAAATTCAGAGGGAAAGCTGAACACAAAGTAATTTTATGTGTAGCAAATTATTTGCATTATCACCCTTGATAAGTCATGCTTATGATTTTTATTTTCTTTATAGTTATTGTTAACTTATCAGCATTTTAAATTCAACTTACTGTTTTTCTTGATAAATACAAAATGAATAAAGAAAAAAAAGAATTAGAATTTAAGAATACTTAGAAAAAAAATAAAAAAATAAATGTAGTGCTAACTACAAACTTAGTTTCACAAAACACCAATGCCCTTTCCTCCATAACTCCCTCCCACTCTCCACCCATTTGTTGTCTCTTTGGTGTTCTGACAGCATTTGCACTGTCAGTTCCAGAGATCTTGCCAAGTAGCCTGGGGCACAGCGGTTGAGTGTGTATTATCTGTGTCTTCTTCCTTAGATTGTGGACACAAGTCATATTTAAGTTCCTAGTGCTGATTAAGCACAAAGCACCTGAAAGAGATTTATTGAAGAGCACATTGAACTAAATGACAGACTCTTCCCTTTGGAGTAATGACCTAGAGCTCTGCTCTCTCTTCTGCATGTATCCCATCCTAACTAAATGTCTGCTCAGCTCCCTGTACGCCTCTCTCTCCTTCACATCTAAGGTCTAATTTGTTCTGGACAGTGTCTGTCTATCTATCTATCTATCTATCTATCTATCTATCTATCTATCTATACATATATATGTATATATGTTGTCATGAATTCAGCTTTAAATATGAATCTGCTGAGGTATAATGGCTGGACCGCTCACTCTAGAGCACATAGCTTAATGGGTAATAATCAGGGATGACTAACAAATCAGTGAGATGAAAGTGGGCTAACATTGATTTGGAAGCCTTTTTGATAGACACTTTAGGATCAAAGTGTAACTATAAAATAGCTGCTGTCTGTGCTGCATACAGTGCCTTCTTTTCTCTGAGTGACATCATATATGTGATGCTAATTTCATGAACCCAGACTTGCTCCCCAGCCTTGATTGTTTATCTCTGAGGCTTTGACCGAAGTCCTCCTGTCATGCTGCTTCTGAAGGAGGTGGCCGTGGAGGTCATCTGAAGATTTAAAGGGAGTAACAAAAGTTATATCTGAGGGCAATGTGTGGCATCCCCATGAGGGCCCCAGGCTCAGTGCTTTGTTAGAATACAGGACTCAATATTTGTGACTAAAATGTATTACAAAAACCAAACAAAAACCCACAAAGCACCATTGCAAATCTGAAGATAACTAGGGACAAACTTTTAAGGGTCGTCTCCTCGAGAATGACACAGGACACTTAATTTCTGTAGCAGTGAGAGAAACACTGACATGGTACATTAGGCAGGCTCATTAGTGGCTCAGAACTTGGGGTTTTTACTGGGGGCTAGAACATGCCAAGTTCTACTCTCAGAAGGGAAGCATACACCATTCTGCTTATATATGCTCCTGGCACAGTAAACATCCTTACCTCTAAGAAAAATTTCATGTCGCTATAGAGAGATGGAGTGCAGCCAATCTCCACTCCTGCTGGTTTTTTGTTTGTTTGTTTTGGTTTTTGTTTTTTGTTTGTTTTTACCTATGATCAGATCAAAGGAGATAGGGTGCCCAGGTCTTGCCCTTCTACACTGGTCATTTATGTGAGTAATGGTTTCCTTGTCTCTGACCCACCTCAGTCACTTCTTTGGCAAAGGCACACTCCATCATGGTCTCTTTCTTCTATAGTATACAGAGTTCATTTACAATAGTCAAGCTGGACTATGGCATGTAATATTTTATAGTCTCTTTATTCTTAGTATTCTCCTTTAACAACAAATCTATGTGTATTACCCAGATCACTAAAGGGAATTAACTCAAATGCCTTGAAGGGCTGCTCAGAGACCAGGAATGAAGAGGGGACTTTCAAGCACAACAGAGTTTTTACTTTCTCAAGAGAACAGATTGCCCTTTTCTCAAGCATCTGGTAGCGCATTTCACCTGAGGACATCACTTTGCAACTCCCAGAAACCCAGAGACAGTTTCTTATATAAATTCCTTATTTCTCCAGTGAAGGATGGATTCACTTACAGAGTAATAAGCATTTATTCAATACAACTATATGTCAAGAAAAAAACAAAAAAGGCAAAATCTCTGCCTTGAAGATGTTAGAATTCTATGAAATCAGAACAGTATGATAGAATTCCACGATGCTATGATAAAGCCTGTGTTTGTGCATCATACTATACCATGTGTCATTGCCAGAAATCTATCATTTTTTACAGATCAGAGTGTCCCCAGCTTCTAATGTTGTGCCAGGAGTATGGAGGCATTTGACATGTGTCTGTTTAATAAAAAAAATTGTGCAGTGATTGCAAAAATAATGTGTCTGGGTACTAGAAGAATCGCTGGGAAAGATGACCTACCCATCTGGAGGTCAAACAACCCTTTCACAGGGGTCACATGTCAGATATCCTGCATATCAGATATTTACATTATTATGATTTATAACAGTAGCAAATTACAATTGTGAAGTATCAACAAAAATAATTTTATGGTGCTGTGAGCAAAGCTTGCTGTGGAAACAGTACAGGTGTGTGATTATGTATACAGTTCACAGCATCGGAAACCATGGGCAATGGGGCTTCTTGCTGGTCCTTTGGAGTCATACCATCTCTAAGAGGACTGGGCATGGGAAGTTGGAGCAAGTGCTTGTGGGAGCAGAAGCTATGACTGAGCTTTGTTATATACGGGAACTTGTCTAGATATCCCCACAAAACAAAGCCCAGGAAAAATGGTCTTGTGGATCCTGGCTGTGGTCAGTCTGCTTGTTGATAACTTAATGAGAACTTCTGAGTAGGAGAACTTCTCCACTTCCTCATCTACTACCCGCATAGTAGCCCAACTCTGTTTGGCACTTTACTCTTCCATAAGATAAAACCCAGTTTCTAGAATTCTCTACAATTATTGAAGTCAAGGACCATCTTTACTTACTGCCTCTATGACAGCAGTCCTCAAACCGTGGTTTCTACCCATCTGGAGGTCAAACAACCCTTTCACAAGGGTCATATGTCAGATATCTTGCATTTCAGACATTTACATTATTATGATTTATAACAGTAGCAAATTACAATTGTGAAGTATCAACAAAAATAATTTTATGGTTAGGGGTCACAACAACATGAGGAACTGTCTTATAGGGTTAGAGCAGTAAGAAGGTTGAGAGCCACTGACCTATGCTATATAGACAGCACTTGATCATGAATAAATAAGTTTACTTTCTTTGAGGCTTAATTTTAAATATTCTTCTGTTGTAGGAGAAAACAAATGGAAAGATTAGAAGTTGATCCCAGCAAGCATTCCTGCCCTGACGTGACTACTATAGTACAAGAGAAAAAACACAACCCTAAAAGAATGGAATCTCGACCCCAAATTGTACCCAGTGAGGAAGATCTTGACTTCAATGATAACCCAGAAGTGCCTCCACTAATCTGAAACATGAGGCTGTGTTGTCATTGACTATGACCCAACCAAACCATGTTACTTGGTGTCAACAATGGATGTCTGTCATTTGTGGGATAAACAGTTTATTATTGTTTTATCTGATGTTGTAACTCCTACTTTGCATAGTAACATTTTGAGTGAGTTTAAAATTAAATTGCATATCTTAAAGATGCTATAACATATCACTCATGTATAATTAAGGTTATCTGTTGAAAATAAGTAATAATTTAATAGATCTGTGTTTTAAACATTAAGAATAAATCATTTAGTTCTTGATTGTGCAATCGATTGTGTCATATGGAAAAGGTCTTAAGAAAATTGGTCAAGCTCAGATGTGTAAACTAATCTCAGGTCCAACTGGAATGCTTTGATATGATTTTAAACAGCATTTCTATTTTTCTTCTCATGTGTCTGCTTTCTCTAGTAGCATAATGTAATGGCAAGAATATGAATTTTGACATGACACACTATTTGAATTCCTGCTGAGGCACTGCATAAAGACTTTCAGCTGATCTTCACATTTCTCAGGGAGGAGTGACGTCATCTCTACTAGGTAAACAGTGATGCTTACTTCATAGGTTGGTCTCAAGGTCACCAGTGTAAACTCACTTGCTTGCCCATTTCCTTCTCTCCTTTCTTCATCTTCTTCCCCAAACTAATCTTCTGTCTCTAATGCCTTTTTCACTTTTTGATATGTTTACCATCTTTCCTTTATTGAAAAGAACCTATTATTTCAATAGTGCACATTTAGGCTAGGAAAAAATGACCATAATAGCCTCTGATCTTGATGTAACAGCAGCAGACCAGTCTTCCTCAAATGCATATCCAGTGAATGCTCACTGAGAAAGCTTCAAGTGTTCAAACAGGTGTGGTTTATGTGTTTCCTTGAAGGTTCATGTATTAAGAACTTGGTCCTATGGGTGATGGCATAGAAAAATGGTAGACCATTTGTGAATGGAGCTTCATAGGAGGTTTTGCGGTCAGTGGGAGCAACTGTCTTTGGACGAGAATGCTAGAGAAGCTTCTGTTATGTTACCCCAGGGATGAGATGAGTGAGGATAACCAAGGAAAGATCTTTGTGCCAGAGAGAGAGCAAAAGAGAGCAAGTGTGAGGATCAGGATTCGTCTAGAGGCACTGGGCGATCTGAGTGGCTTTGAGGGTTAGGGTTAGGGTTAGGGTCAGGGTCAGGGTCAGGGTCAGGGTCGGGTTGGGTTAGGGTTAGGGGTTAGGGTTAGGGTTAGGGATAGGGTTAGGGTTGGGTTAGGGTTAGGGTTAGGGTTGGGTTAGGGTCAGGGTCAGGGTAGGGCTAGGGTTAAGGTTAGGGTTGGGTAGGGTTAGGGTTAGGGTTAGGGTTAGGGTTGGGTTAGGGTTAGGGCTACTCTGTTCACCAGTTTTCTCATTTCTGTAACTAAATACCTGACAAGTAGCAACTTCAGGTTCATGACTGGAGGATATGCAGTCCATCATAGTGCGTAATCCATGGCAGCAGGTGGCTCTCTCCTGGCAGGAGAGTGGCAACCGCCTTCCAATTTCACAGTCGAATAGGAAGCAGAGGAAGGGTAACATTGAAACTCACTGTCAGGTTTCTTAACTTTCTTTCTTTTTCTTGTTTTTTTACTTTGGAATCCCAGCCTATGGATAGTGTCACCCAAATTCAGGGAATGTCTTCCTGTCTCAATCAGTCTCCTATACGACATCATCATAGACACACCTAGTATTGTGTCTCATTAATGCTCTAGGTATTTCTCTTTTTTAATGATTTAATTTGTGTGTGCAGTACCCAAGAAGGCCCAAAAAGGGCATTAGATCTCATAGATCTGGAGTTACAGGTAGTTGTGAATTACATAGACATTGGTACTAGATACCAATCTTGGGGTCTCTAAAAGATGGTGGTAGTTTGAATGACATGCCTCCCATAAGGCACTTGAACAGGGGGTGCATGGATGGTGATTGATTGGGGAGGATTATGAGGCATGATCTTGCTTGAGGAAGTTTGTCACTGGCTTTGAAGTTTTAAAATCCACATATTCTTCTAGGTTGCTCTCTCTGCTTCCTGTTGGCATTTTGAGATTTGAAGTCTTGGCTGCTGCTCTGCCAACATAGCCCATTATCCCTCTGTAACTGCAAGGCAGATAAACCCCTTCTTCCATAAATTGTCATGGTCCTGATATTTTTCTCACAGCAAAGAAATGTGACTAATATAGAGACCAGCAAGTGCTCTTACAACTCTTACAATGAAGCCATCTCTTCAGTCCCTACTGTAGGTATTTCTTAATCTAATCATTGTGAAAATTAAAATTATCACTACAACTATGCAGCAAAAATTAGGAAAGATATCACAGCTCTGAATCTTGGCACAGGTGGATCAGAAGTCATACCTTTAAGGTAAGTCATTACAACAGACTAGCCGTGTTGGTCAGAGAACCATAATTCTTGCATTCCTTGAATCAAGTGGCTGGTATGAGTGGAAAATTTGATGAGATACTGTATCTATTTCTTTCCTGATATTGTTATAATTAATAACCAAAAACTTGGGGTGAGGATTTATTTGGTTCACACACTTCCTGGTCACAGTCCACCACAGGCCAAGAACTCAGGTAGGAATGGAGAGGCAGAAACGATGGAGGAATGATCTTTGCTATTTATTTACCTGGCTTTCTTATATAACCCAGGACCACCTGGGTAGAGATGGTGTCGCACAGATGGCTGGACTCTCCTAAGTGAGTCAATAATCAAGAAAATCCCTCAGAGAAACGTTCACAGGCCAATATGATATATGTTTCCTTGGTCAAAGGCTTTCCTCTCAATGACTGTAGGTATGTGTCAAGTAGACAATCAGAACTAATTAGGACACCTTATACCTTATAAGGTTAGCTTGACACACAAAGAGCCCTGAGGCTTGAACTTTTCACTCTTTGTACACAGTAACGCATATTAGTAGTATAATGTACACCACAGTTCAACTTTTTAAAGTTGATTTTTCTAACCACCTTAAGAGTCAACTGTTTCTTTAAAAATCAAAATTTGCTTAACTACAGTGACTCCTATGAAATAAAAACTGATGTTCATTTATTTTTAAAAGGGATTAATTGAGGCACAAGAAGTCAGAGCAAGCAAATAACCCTCTCACAAGTACAGATAACAAGAATGAACAAGGCCTGAGACTCACTGTGGACTCTGAGACCTGTCCAATGGTTGTTCAACCTCCAGAGCTGCCTCCCTATCATTTGTGCTTTGCTGCTGTCCAAGAATGAGAACTCTGAGCCCTACGTCTATAGTTTTCTTGGTGTGATGGCTATTCTTGGTTGTCAACTTGACTATATCTAGAATTACCTAAAATTCAAAAATAGGGAGTACACCAGTGAGGGCTACTTCATTTAATTTGAAGTAAGAAAATCCTTTCCCTTCTAATTTGGATCTTGAGGCAGGAAGACACAACTTTAGTCTGAGCCACACCTGCTGGAGTCTATATAAGGACATGGGAAATGGGAGCTTTGGCTCCTTGCCTGCTTGTTCTTGCCTTGTTAACAAGTTCATTCTTTCACTGGCATTAGAGTCTACTTCTTCATGATTCTAGTGTCTACTGAAGACCATCTAAGACATCTAGTCTTGTGGACTGAACAACTTCAACTCACAGCCAGCCATTGTCTAACTAGTTAGACCATGGTCTACAAGTCAGTCTAATAAGTCATATATATAATACACATAGCATATACATTAATAAATATAAACATTTGTGTTTATACATATTAAAAATAAATAGTATACAACATACATATAGAGAGAGTAAGAGAGAGAGAGAAAGAATGGAGTTTTATTCTAAAAGTTCTAGAGAACCCTTAATAATACAATCAGTGTCTATAGCTTCCCCCTCTTACACAGATAGGTGTAAGATAGGTGAGAGCTGAAAGCCAGGGGAAGGTGATGTTGGTGAACTGCAGTGAGTTTCATGGGAACAAGTGGCTATAAAAGGTTGAATATGGCCTGGGAGTCATTTCTGGTTTTCTGTTTGAGCATGTAGCTCCTTCCTTATACACGCTCCTGCCACAATGTAGAACCATCTGTGGTTACAAGCCCTAATCATTGAATCTATTCCATTGTGAACTTTGAACCTCTAAAACTGTGAGCTGAATGAAACTTGTTTCTTTACAGAGTTTGCCTGCTTAGGATTTTCTTTGTAGTAATAGAATAGATGGTATAAATGATATGTAATAAGTGGCCACATGTGTCAGTGTCCCATGTCCAGTGATCATAAGGCCTTTAAAGATGAGACAATCAGAGGTAGGGGACAGAGGACAATGGAGTCCCTTTGTAGAAAGAGCCACTGTCTAATAGAAAGGCTTTGCAGCAGGAACGTGTTAATTTGCAGAGAGGACAATATGTGTAAGTCAGTGTTCACCCAAGACAACTGATCCTATCTAGGTATGATGGGATCATATCTAGGTATGATGGTCTGGTTATAGGGATGAAGTCTAACACAAATAAGAGGGGATCTGGGAGGGAGGTAGAGAATGAAGACAGAAGCACAGGTACAGATGTATGACCAGAATCTGCATCAGATGCTGACGCAGAACTGGAAGTAGGGAGGTAGTAGGGATGCCTGTGGAAATGACTACTGAAAGTAATCAGACTCCAGTTGCTATATTACAGGCTTATGGGCAAGTTCCTGAAGCAGTTCTTCAGCCAGTGCTTTTTCTGTTTTCATAGATCATCACATGTTCAAAACTGGCATTTATGGTTTTTCTCTCCTTTTTTAACCTGATCTTTTTCTTAGGAAGACTTTCATCTGGTACTAGTTAATGCTTGGAGGAGATGCTCATTCATTTTTACATTCCTACACTATTACTATATACAAGAGAGAGAGAGAGAGAGAGAGAGAGAGAGAGAGAGAGAGAGAGAGAGAGATTTTGAGACTGAGATTGATTTGGTTATCCATGTACTGTTTCCATAGAGAATCCCTGGGAACCTGCCTCATTTTTTTCCTTTTATTATTATTATTATGAACAAAGAAGTCACACTTTCTATCCTTGTATATCCTTATTCAAGGTCCCTTCCCCCTCCCACCACATCAGGTCATTCTTTCTTCTCCACAAATTCCCATCCCCTCCCTGGGCAGGCAGCAGACAGTCCCATGGTCTCACTGCCCCAATATTGCTTAGTTCAGTCTCCACTCCTGGCAGATCCAGTTTTCTACCCCCTCCTTCAAGAGTGAGTTGGGTGTTCCTCTAGGGGGAGTGGGATCCAAGGTGTCAGTCCAGGGTGTTTCTGATCCCAAGCTGTTCAGTGGTTGTGGTTTGCAGCTTGGGCATGCTTGACTTTTTTCTTGTTTGTTTGTTTAGAGACCACTAATGAGTGAGTACATCCCCTGCTTATCTTTCTGATTTTGTGATAACTCACAGTAGGATATTTTCCAAATCCATCCATTTGCCTGTGAATTTTAGGATATCATTTTTTCTTACTGCTGAGTAGTACTCCATTGTGTAGATGTACCACAGTTTGTTAATCCATTCTTTAGTTGAGGGACATCTAGATTGTTTCCAGGTTCTTGCTATAACAAATAATGCTGCTATGAACATTGTTGAGCTAATGCCTTTGGAGTGTGATTGTGCATCTTTAGGATATACACCCAGAAGTGGCTAGGATCCTGCAGTCTCCCACTATACTATCCTTCAGGTGGCAATACTCCATTGTCCTATGATCCTCCAAGGATCATCGTCACCCAGTCTATCAGCTTCTTCATTACTTACTGGTTCACAGGCACAAGGATGCCAGATGGCCAGATTGTTTCAGCATCTTATAAGAAGACAAAATTGTACTTGTAGAAGGATGCCTTATTTTCTTTGAAACCAGCCTTCTATATTAGTATGTATCTCTCAGAGTTGTGGGACTATAAGGAAAAACATAGGCCATTTGAACATTTGGTATAATAATGAGGGAAATCTCTCCATTTTGACCTTTTTGTCCCAGATCTATGCATCTTGATTATGGCAAAAACAGCATGTTAGATTATGTGGGGACTCAGAACATATGCTTTGTCTCAGAATGTCGACATCATCCACACACAGTCTTGCACCACCTACTGGTGCTGGCATTAAGTTATCAAATAGGCTCTTCACTGTTGTATACTTCTTGCTAATCCAGAATGATGAAGGACATAATAAATCCACTGACTACCACGACATTTCATCAGCACACTACATCTACTGAAACTTGAATTTCCTGATCTAAGTGACATCCCATGAAATATTAGGCAGCCAAGATAGTATTTGTAATTTAAATCACAGATGATAAGTTGAGGGGAAATTCTGAACAGAAGGAAGTTTCACTTATTCAGACAGAGGGTATCTGCCAGAGAAACATGGGGCCTTTCATTCCTATATAGAAATGTGTCAGTGCAATCAGCTGGCTGTCCCCCTGAATTAGTTTTCTGTTGGGATAAAAGTAAGGCAACTTACTAAAATAATAGTTTATTTGGGGTTACAGTTCCAGAGGGAGAGTCCATAATGGTAGAGGATGTTTGGCAACATTTGGTCAGAACAGGAATCTGAGAAACCACATCTTCATTCACAAACAGGATGCAAAGATAGGCAACTGTGAGTGGGTCAAAAATATAGACTTTGAAAGCCCGCCTCTAATAATGTAGTTCTTTCATCAAGACTGGAAGCTTCTTTTAAAAGTTCTAAAAACTCGAGCGCTGGCTGCAGAATCCCAGCGCTCTCTGGGGCAGGGGCAGGTGGACGCTGTCCCTGACCACTTCCACGGCTCCTGCTGAGGGAAACCCCGCCACGACCTCGAACTGAGAAAAGCAACTGCTGGGGTCTCCGAGGGGCGGATTCGGACCCCGCCCAGAGGTCAGGAGGGGGCTAGAGGCCTCAGTGCCTTTATCCCA
>PVIH01030577.1:0-12002 GCA_004025045.1 Sigmodon hispidus | reverse complement strand
TCCAAAGGTATTAGCTCAACTATGTTCATAGCAGCATTATTTGTAATAGCAAGAACCTGGAAACAACCTAGATGTCCCTCAACTGAAGAATGGATTAACAAACTGTGGTACATCTACACAATGGAATACTACTCAGCAGTAAGAAAAAATGATATCCTAAAATTCACAGGCAAATGGATGGATTTGGAGAATATCCTCCAGAGTGAGGTATCACAATCTCAGAAAGATAAGCAGGGGATGTACTCACTCATTAGTGGTCTCTAAAGAAACAAACAGAAAAAAAAGCCAAGCATGCCCAAGTGGCAAATCACAACCACTGAACAGCTTGGAATCAGAAACACCCTGGACTGACCCTTCAAACCCCAGTCCAAGTATAGGAAGACCTGACTCACTCTTGGGGGAGGGGGGACAAAACTGTATTTGGCCAGGAGTGGAGACTGATCCAAGCATTATTGGGTCAGTGGGACCATAGGACTGTCTGCTCCCTGCCCAGGGAGGGGATGGGGAGTTGGGGAGAAGTAAAATGACCTGATGTGGTGGGAGGGGGAAGGGACCTTGAATAAGGATGTACAGGGATGGAAAAAAAATTCAGAGGGAAAGCTGAATACAAAGTAAATATATGTGTAGCTATCTTATTTGCATTATCACCCTTGATAAGTCATGCTTATGATTTTTATCTTCTTTATAGTTATTGTTAACTTTTCAGCATTTTAAATTCATTTTACTCTTCTTTCAATAAGCACAAAATAAATAAAGAAGAAAAAAAAGAAATATCAGTCAGGGTTGTTTGATCCCTCTTTATAACAGGAGTATCTAACAGATGCTGCTTGAGATATTAAAGTGTTAAAGAGATGAGAGGCTAGCATACAATCAACTACAAATAACCACTATAACTTTTCATGGTGAACATCTTGATGGAAGATATCTTACTGTGAGTGTCCCATAACCTCCTGAGATCATTGGCATACAAGCAGTTAACCACAGAACAGATGTAAGAATGTCTTCCCCATACAGACAGTATTTTATCTTGTAACTGTCTCATCTCATTCCCTCCAGATAAAGTGACAGGTGACTTTGCCCTGGAGTTCCCTGTGGAGGCAAGCATGGCTCCCACAGCTAAAATACTCATCTATGCCATCTTGCCTGATGGAGAAGTCATTGCAGATTCTGCAAAATTTGAAATCGAAAAGTGTCTTCTCAACAAAGTGAGTGATCTATTTCTTAAAATTTCTATTTAAAAATGGGGAAAATGTCTTATGGATACAGATTTCAGATAAACTAAACCCAGTAATCAGTGTGTGCCTCAGTGTTAAAAATACAGACAGCACAGGAGTGCCACAGACAGCACCAGAGTGCCAGATTTCAATACACAAATCCCCCAGTGCCTGGAGGTTGGTGAGAAAGAAAGCAAGGAAGTGGGCACAAGGGAAGGGAACTGAATGGTTAATAATTTGCTAACATGTCCAAATTCATATAACTTTTTAAAAGTATTATATTTATTTGCATGTCACATGCATGTGAATGCATAAATGTGGAGGAAAGAGAACAATTTTTGTCTTTTTCCACATGAGTTCAAGAGATCAAGTTCAAGTCATTAGGCTTTTAACCACTGAGCCATCTCAGAGACCCTTAATGCCACATAATTTTATGGAAGACCAGAAATAGAATCCAGGCCTATAAATTGCTAGTATATTTATTTTCCATCCATTCTTTCATTATAATTTTTCTATGTATATGATAAGGACATAGCACTTGCTATTATTAAATTTTATAATACAACACTATTGAATGTGTTCAGTATCATAGAACCAGATATCATGTTTAAAAAAAAAAAAAACAGGCATGACTGGTGGTTCCTACAAACCCTAATGCTATGGAGGCAAGAGGCAGGAAAATTGCTGGAACTTTCCAGGTGCCAGTTTAGATAAAGGTTTGTGAGAGATGGCCTCGGGTCAGTAAGGTAGAGAGTGAGAACAGGGCACCCACATCCACCTCTGGCCTCTTCTGGGTGCATAGGTACATGCACCTGCATACATGTGTGCATTATACCACACTCACATACATGTTCACACATACCACAAATGAGCTATTTGCAAGAATTTTAGGGAGCCAAAACAGGCATTTGTTGCTTTCAGAGTTTGACTGACACACATCCTGTCTTCATAAATCAATTCCTATGTTGAAAACGGAAGCCAAGAGCCTCGGCTGAGCTTCCAACAGTCATAATCTGGCCCACAGATGTGCATGGCAAAGTTACAGGATGATTCACGAGGCAGGTTTCTCAGCTGCAAGGGCTGGATGCTGCCTAAGCTTGATTCCCCTACCCACAGGTGGACCTGAGCTTCTCCCCAGCTCAAAGTCTTCCATCCTCACAAGCCCATCTGCGCCTCACAGCTTCTCCTCAGTCCCTCTGTGGCCTAAGAGCTGTGGACCAAAGCATGCTGCTCCTGAAACCTGAAGCTGAGTTGTCCCCTTCCTGGGTGAGTCCCCATGTCCTCTGTCCAAGAAAAGCCAGTGGTGAGGCTCTGAGACACTGGTTCAAATAAATCAGTGGCCATTTGGACACTAGGGTTCATTAATGTAAAAATATTCATTAATGTAAAAATACTGCATTTAATGCTAAGGGCATCTCTAAAGGGAACACTTCATTATAAAGTCTCAAAGAACAACTCTGAAAAGTTAGCTAATGGACCCAAGACAAGCCTGAAGTCAAGCACTCAGTGACTTGTAAAGCTTGTATGTGACCCAGGCCCTCTGTGTGTTACTGCACCTCTCCTATGCCAAGAGTGGCTTGTCCCGAACACTCTCATGGTAGACCTTTTCCAAGAGACACTGTCTGTGGGAACCAAATGCACCGGTTTATACAAATGGAATCTTTTGTATCTCATGACTTCCCCAAATAAGAAAAAGACAGAATGTGAGGTTTTGAATATTCTCGGAAGTGCAACTGAAACCAAGTTCACAATAGCAAAAATCTTCTTTATATTGAATTAAGAAAAATTACATGATCACTGTAATAGATTTTTTAAATTACTGTTGACATTTGCTAGTAGCATATTTTAAAGTGTATGTAAGGTGCATATATAAATTTAAAAACAGTAATCCTTAGTCCAGATAATGCTGGGAACTTATCAATCGTCAACAAATACATAAGCCAACCTGGAGTTTAGTTTCATTTTAATGATGAAATTTTATGAGGCATATGCAGAAAATGCTTAGGAAAGTATATGACTAAAATGATTTTGTGTTATATTTTGACTTTCCCAAATCCATTAAGTAAGAGATTTCTTGATTGATTGTTTTAACTGACAACTACAGGCAATTAGTTTAAACAAACAAACAAAACCATGCACTGCCCAAAAGTATAACAAAAGATATTAACAAGGTCCTCTTGCTCCAACCAACCTGCCCTATCCATGCTTTGGTTGCTTCTATTTTCAATAATTATAGCTATTTCTTTAATATTTTGTTCCATATTCTCTATTAGACTGTGAAAGTATTGATTTTTTTTTACTTTTAACATCATCTGTTCATCCTTCTTCTTATAGAGCAGTATATGAATGCTAATTTTGCAGACCTTTCCTGTCTTCAGCTTGCCTACAAATCTATATAATTTCTGTGTAAAATTCTTATACAGTTTTCATTTCTATAATCAAAACATATGGTTCCTTATTAAAGCAGATGTGTGCTATGGGCATATCTCCTCTCATTTGTATCTTCCTGTCCTGACATTTAGTTGTTCCTTTTTATATTTGCTTTAGGGCCATTCTCCTCCTCCCTAGATTTCAGTTCTCTGCCAGCTGTGGCAGTGCTCAGTTCCATTGTTGTCCCAGGTGAAGTCCGCTCTCACCCTGCTCCCATCCTGGCTGGCTTTGGCAACCCAGAGTCCCTTCAAAGTTCTCTGTGTTTGGTTCACCATTTACTGACTTCTTGTGACTTCTTCTCGGGTTGCTGCCTCCCTTTGGGGTATTAAATATGTGGTAGTACTGTTCTGAGAAAGATGGAGTCAGAGACAAACTTTTTTTGCAACTGTAAGCATCTATACTGATAGTAATAATTAATACTTAGAAATGGGACAAAATGTCATCCAAGAAATCATGTTTCCTGAGAAGTCTGGAGACATTGGGTCTATGAATTTATATCTTTCTAAGTTAGTGCTGACATGGCCAATACCATTAAATCTGCATCTTTCTATTTGTTCAGCATTTTCTCTCTGTAATATTCTAGGTTTCTTTATTTATATATAATATCCAGAATATTTACAAGCATGTGAGGCTGTGTGGCACCATGGGGTCCTACTGTGTCCTGGTAAGCCTGTTTCCAAGCTCTGGACACAGTACTGTTTTAAAATGCATGAGATAAAATGTGCATGAATATAAGAAAGAACAATTGCAAAAACATGGCCTGTATAAAATAACAGTTCAAATAAGCTACAATATCAATACAAACAATCATGGAAGTGCTAGAGCATGAACACTCCTGTACTTTTCTCTCTCTCTCTCTCTCTCTCTCTCTCTCTCTCTCTCTCTCTCTCTCTCTCTCTTTCTTTTTTGGCTTTTACCTCAGTTTATTTGAGACCTATTGTGACACTTCATTAACTTCTGTCATTTTTTTCATTGACAAAATAGGGATCACTAATGTGTATCTGCAATGTAGAGTGATGACTTTTTTTTTAAATAAAGTCATATTTTTTATCCATGTATCCCCTTGTTTAAACTCCCTTCCCCTTCCTGCACCTCCCCGTCACTCATTCTTCTATCCATCACTTTATCTCCTCCCCACCCCCCACCCCCCGCAGCAAGGGCAGGAGGTCCCAAGGTCCCAAGGTCCCAAGGTCCCAAGGTCCCAAGGTGGCTTAGTTTCACATACACTCCAGGCAGATCTGTTTTCCTCATCCCCACATCAAGACTGGGTCTGGTGTTCCTTTGTAGGGAATGGGCTCCAAGGTGCTGGACCAAGGTGTTTCACATCCCAAGTGGTTCAGGATTTGTGGTTTGCAGCTTGGACATTCTTACCTTTTTGTTTAAAATCCACTAATGAGTGAGTACATCCCCTGCTTATCAATCTGGGTTTGTGATACCTCGATCAGGAGGATATTCTCCAAATCCATCCATTTGCCTGCAAATTTTAGGATATCATTTTTTCTTACTGCTGAGTAGTATTCCATTGTGTAGATGTACCACAGTTTGTTAATCTATTCTTCAGTTGAGGGGCATCTAGCTTGTTTTCAGGTTCTTGCTATTACAAATAATGCTACTATGAACATAGTTGAGCTAATGCCTTTGGAATATGAATATGCAACTTTAGGTCATATGCCCTGTAGTGATATTGCTGGATCTTTAGGGATATTGATTCCCAGTTTTCTGAGAAACCTACATATTGCATTCCAGAGTGGCTGAACAAGTTTACATTCCCACCAACAATAAAGGAGTGTTCCCCTTTCTCTGCACCCTCTCCAGCATAGGCTGTCATTTGTGAATTTTATCTTAGCCAATCTGACAGGTGTAAGGTGATATCTCAAAGTTGTTTTGGTTTGCATTTCTCTGATGGCTAAAGACGCCCCAGTACTTTTTCAAGTGCCTCAGCCATTCGTAATTCTACTGGGAATTCTCTTTTTAGTTCTGAACCCCATTTTTTGATGGGGTTATTCAAAGTTTTGGGCTCTAGTTTCTTGAGTTCTCTATATATTTTAGAGATCAGTTCTCTGTCACTTGTAGGGTTGGTGAAAATCTTTTCCCATTCTGTAGCCTGTATTTTTGTCTTATGGACTGTATCCTTGGCTTTATAGAAGCTTCTCAGTTTCAGGAGGTCCCACTTACTGATTATTGATCTTAGTGACTGTGCTACAGGTGTTATATATAGGAAGTAGTCGCCTGTGCCTGTGTGGAGGGTATTTTCTACTTTTTTCTATCAAGTTCAGTGTGTCTGGGTTGATGTAGAGGTCTTTGATTCACTTGGATCTGAGTTTTGTGCAGGGTGATAAACTTGGATCTATTTTCATTTTTCTACACACTACCATCCAGCTATGCCAACACCATTTGTTAAAGATACTATCTTTTTTCTATTGAATATTTTGGGCCTCTTTGTCAAAGATCAGGTGTTCATAGGTTTTTGGGTTAATGTCAGGATCTTCAATTCAATTCCATTGATCCACAAGTCTGTTTTTATGCCAGTACCAGGATGTTTTTATTACTGTAGTTCTATAGTATAACTTGAAGTCGGGGATGGTGATACCTCCTGAGGTTCTTTTGTTGAGTAAAACTGTTTTGACAATCCTGGTTTTCCTATTATTCCAAATAAAATTGACTATTGTTCTTTCCAGGTCTGTAAAATATTGTGTTGGGATTTTGATGGGCAGTGCAGTGAATCTGTAGATTGCTTTTGGTAGAATTGCCATTTTTTCCTATGTTGATCCTACCTATCCAGGAACATGGGAGAACTTTCCATTTTCTGATATTTTTCTTTCTTTCCTAAAACTATTTCTTTCCTAAATGTTTTAAAGTTTTTGTCAAATAGATCTGTTACTATTTTGGTTATTGTTACTCCAAAGTATTTAATGCTATTTGCAGCTATTATAAAGGGTGATGTTTCCCTTATTTTTTCAGCTCTTTTATCTTTAGTGTATAGGAGGGTTACTGTTTTCTTTGAGCTATTCTTGTATCCTGCTACATTGCTGAAGGTGTATCAGCTGTAGAAGTTCCCTGGTAGAATTTTGTGGATCACCTATGTATATAATCATATCATCTGCAAATAGAGATAGTTTCACTTCTTTTCCAATTTGTATCCCCTTAATCTCCTTTTGTTCTCTTATTGCTTTAGCTAAAACTTCGAGTACTATATTAAATAGATATGGGGAGAGAGGTCATCCTTGTCTAGTTCTTGATTTTAGTGAGATTGCTTTGAGTTTTTCTCCATTCAGTTTGATGTTGGCTGTTGTCTTCTTGTAAATCACCTTTATTATATTTAGTTATTTTCTCTATAGTCCTGATCTCTCCTTTTATCATAGAGGAGTGCTGAATTTTGTCAAAGGTTTTTTCAGCGTCTAAGGTTATGATCATTTGGGGTTTTTTACCTTCAGTTTGTTTATAAAATGGATGACATTTATGGTTTTTCTTATGTTGAACTGCATTTCTGGGATGAAGCCTACTTGATGGTGGTGGATGATATTTTTATATGTTGTTGTATATGGTTTGCTAGCATTTTGGTGAGAATTTTAGCATCAATGTTCATGAGGGAAATTGGTCTGTAATTCTCCTTTTTTGTTGCATCTTTGAGTGGCTTGGGTATTAGGGTAATTGTGGCTTCATAAAAAGTGTTTGGCAATATTCCCTCAGTTCCTACTGTGTGAAACAGTATGAAGAATATTAGTTATAGCTCTTCTTTGAATGTCTGGTAGAACTCTGCACTGACACCATCGGGACCTAGGCCTTTTTTAACTTGGGAGGCTTTTAATTATAGCTTCAGTTTCCTTAAGGGTTATAGGTCTGTTTAGGTATTTAATCTGATCTTGATTTAATTTTGGTGAATGGTACCTGCCCAAAAAGCTGTCCATTTCTTCTAGGTTTTCCATTTTTGTGGAGTATAGATTTTCAAAGTATTACCTGATAATTATCTGGATTTCCTGGGTGTCTGTTGATATGTCCCCCTTTTCATTTCTTATTTTGTTGATTTGGATACTCTCTCTCTGCTTATTAGTTAGTTTGGCTAAGGGTTTATCTATCTGGTTGACTTTCTCAAAGAATCAACTCTTTGATTCATTGATTCTTTGTATTCTTCTTTTTGTTTCAATTGTATTGATTTCAGTTCTAAGTTTGATTATTTCCTGCCATCTACTCCGTCTAGGTGAGTTTGCTTCTAATTGTTCTAAGGCTTTCAGCTGTGCTGTTAGTTCTCTAGTGTGGAATTTCTCTAGGTTTTCCATATAGGAATCTAGCGCTATGAATTTTCCTCATTGTGTACCACAACTTTGGGCATGTGTTGGATTCATTTTCATTAAATTCTAGAAGACTTTGATTTCTTTCTTTATTTCTTCCGTGACCCAGAGGTGTTTCATTTGAGTGATGTTTAGTTTCTATGAGATGGTAGGCTTTCTGTGATTTTCGATGTTGTTGAACTCTAACTTTAGGCCCTAGTGGTCTGATATGATACAAGGGATTATTTCCATTTTTTTGTATCTATTGATATTTGCTTTTGACCAATTATGTGGTTAATTTTAGAGAAAGTTCCATGTGGTGCTGAGAAATATGTATATTTCTTTGTGTTTGGGTGGAAGCCACTATAAATATCTATTAAATCTCTATTAGACACCTTATTTCTCTGTTGAGTTTCTGTCTGCTTAACCTATCCAAGATGAAAGTGGGATATTGACGTCTCCCACTGTTAGGGTGTGAAAGTTGATGTGGGATTTGAGCTTTAGTAGTATTTCTTTTACATAGATAGTTTCACTTATATTAGGGACATATATTCAGAATTGAAATCTCATCTTGATCAATTTTCCTTGAGATGATAGGTAATGTCCATCTTGGTCCCTTTTAATTCCTTTTAGCTTGAAGTCTACTTAGTTAGATATTAGGATGGCAACACCTGCTTTTTCTTAGGGACATTTTATTCAAAAATCTTTCCCCAACCCTTTATTCTGAGCCTGTGTCTGTGTCTGTCTATAAGGTTGAGATGTGTTTCTTGTATGCAGTCAAAGAATGGCTTCTGTTTTTGTATCCATCATGTTAGTGTGTATCTTTTTATAGGTGAGTTGAGTTCATTGATATTAAGAGATATTAGTGACCACTGATTGATATTTCCTGTTATTTTTTGGTGGTAACTTGTATGTATTTTCTTTCTCTGGGGTTCTTTTCTGTCGCATTATTTATTGTTTGCGCTTTCATGGGTGTATCTGGGATCTTTAGGTTGTAGTTTTCCCTCTAATGCTTTCTGAAGGGTCAGATTTGTAGATAGATATTGTTTCAGTCTGACTTTGTCATGAAATATCTTGTTTACTCCATCTGTGGTGATTGATAGTTTTGCTGGTCATCATAGTCTAGGTTGACAGCTATGCTCTTTTAGTGTCTGTATAACTTCTGACCAAGATCTTCTTGCTTTCATTATTTCCATTGAATAGTTAGGTGTGATTCTGATGGGTATGACATCACAGGTAAGTTGGTCCTTTTCTTTTGCTGCTCTTAAATTTTTCTCTTTTTTCTATGTGTTTTGTTTCTTAATTATTATGTGGCAAGTGGTTTTTTGCGAGGGTGGTGGTGGTGGTGGTAAATCTGTTTGGTGTTCTGTAAGCTTCTTGTATCTTTATAGGCACTTCTTTTTTAGGGTAGGAAAGTTTTCTTCTATGATTTTATTGAACACATTATCTGTGCCCTTAGGCTGGTATTTCTTCTCCTTCTTCTATTCCTATTATTCTCAGGTTAGATCTTTTCATGGTTTCCAAATTTTCTGAACATTTTGTGTTATGGCTTTTTTGGTTTTCATGTGTTCTTTGACTGATAAATCTATGTAAGCTGTTGAATCTTCCACTTCAGAGATTCTCTCTTTTATCTCTTGGATTCTGTTGGTTATGCTTGTATCTATAGTTCCAGCTGTTTTCCTCAGATTTTCTATTTCTACCTTTGCCTTTTTTGTGTCTTTTTTATTGCTTCTAATTCACTATTTAGTTCCTAAAATGTTTCTTTCATGTTTTGGTTTTCCTTTTCTTGATTTTCTTTCAAGGTTTTGCTTATCTCTTCCAGTTTTTTGTTTGTGTTTTCTTCTTTAAGGGAATTTTTCATATACTCTTTGAAGGCTTCAATAATCTTCATAAAGGTGGTTTCGCTGATGTGTCATTCTGTCTCTTTTTTATTGCTCTGTTCAGGTCTTGTAGTTGCATAACCACCAGTATCTTCTAGTGTTGCCTTTTTGTTTTTTATATTGTTATATGTATTCTTACACTGGCATCTGCTCATAGCTTTGGTGTTTCACATTTGGTCAGCTCCTAGTCAGTTTTGGCTAGAGGGCTTTTGTGTCTTCTGTCTGTTATGAGCAAGGGGTCTTTTCGACATCTAACTCCACTCTGGACTCAGTGTCAGAATTTCAAAGTCCTAAGTCCTTTTTTGATGATGCAGATCGCTCTGGAGCTGGGGCCCAAGCAGGCAAACTAGGGGTCCCTAGAGGAGGTCCCTCACAGCTAATGCCTAAGGGCCTGTCTTCCTGTGCTTTTCTATGGTCAACTTAACTCACATCCTTTCACACTGGTGTAAACAAGTATAGATAGAGAACATTGGAGTGGAGCCGACATCCAGTGGAGACTCTGAGCTGAGAAAATATGCGTTCCTGTTCAGAAGCTGAAGGCACCTGAGTACCAGTTGTGCAAATGTTGTCTGGTTCTGCCATATGGATAGAGCTGGCCAATTTTAAAATATCCATTCATGTACTGACGAATAATGATGCCGACAGCATTTCAGGGTATCTGAATAAACCAAATATAATGTGAAAACATCTCTGATATTTTATCTGGCCAAAAGTCATAATCTTGCTAATAGGTGTGTGTGTGTGTGTGTGTGTGTGTGTGTGTATGTGGTTGCTTAATTGATTCTTAAATCAAGCAATGTTAAATTTCTGTTAAATGCCTAAGAAAATGAGGATATGAATTTTCCTACACAAATATCCCAATGTCCAAATTTCTCAGTCCCTTGAAATTATGGAATTCCCAAGTTAAAAACCTTGATGGACAAATTAGTTTGCTTTTTTCTCTAAGACTTTTTTTTCAATTTTTATCAACTTCTCTGACATTGTATTGGCCTTGTTAGGCAGAGGTTAAGTGTCTTGAGTAAACTGTATAACGTTATCTTTCCTTTACCCCAATTGTCCTTGAGTTTTCTGTTTACGGAGCAATTTCCTTTAGCTATACCTTTCATAGTTTTTAATATTTTGTTGCAAATTAGCCCTCATCCAAAACTATTTTTTCCTGCTCTAGATTTAATATGTAAAACATTGTAAGTGTTTTTCTAAATATTGTGAACAACTTTGGAATAAAGCACTCTTCAATATAAAATATTTTGAGAACTTTGTTTGGGGATCATTAAACATTCAAGAAATCATTTCCTGTGGTCACACTGATTCTTTTTCTTAATGAGTATCTTCCAAGAAACAGGCTTCTTTATCTCCTGCTTCTTACAGATATTCAAATTGCCAGAAATGCAGCACAGAAAATTTATCCGAAATCCACGCCAATTTTCTGAAGATGATGTGTATAAGTGTCATGGAGAAAGGGCCGGTGAAAAACTCAAAAATATAAATGAAAAGGATGTTTACGATTACATGGAGGTAAACCATATTACCCATTAATGTGCTGTTCTATGAATTATTTAGGTTTAATGAAATTCTATATTGGTAAAGAATTTTAGAGTCAGGCTAGAATATATATCACTAGCAGACCAACCACCTTAGGTATAGTGGTTCATGGATTAAATCCCAAGTATTCTGAAAACTGCATATTGGAAAATGCCCAGTCTAGGCACAGAGTGGATGAGTGACATTTTTCTTTTTAATTCTGTGTTCTTTTTAAACAGGCTGTCACTATAGCTCTGGTTGTCCTGGCATTCATTCTGTACACCAGACTGGTGTCAAAGATCTGTAACAAGCCTTTCTCTGTCCCACCACCCAGCTCCCAAATGAAGACACAAAGGCCTATTATTAATTATGAATGCTCAGCCTTAGCTTAGGCATGTCTCACTAGCTCTTATAACTTAATTTAACCTGGTTGTATTCATCTACTTTTTGCCCTGGGAGTTTTTAATCTTTCTTTCATTCTGTATGTCCTATTTTCCTGTTTCCTCCACATCTGTCTGGCTGACAGCCCCTGGCATTTCTTCCTTTTCACCCTCCTTCCTCCAACCTAAATTCCTCTTTTTACTCCCTGTGTAGAAGTCCCTGCCTACTGTCCCTGCCTGGAAGTCCCGCCTACTGTCCCTGCCTGGAAGTCCCGCCTACTCTCCCTGCCTGGAAGTCCCGCCTACTCT
>PVIH01030576.1:0-12004 GCA_004025045.1 Sigmodon hispidus | reverse complement strand
AGTCAATATACACATTTTGTTACATACAGCATTGACAGAGATGTTGATTCCTCTCCTCCTTTGAACTCATGTGTTTTTCTCTTCAACAACAAGATTGTCAAAGACAAGATTGTTCAAAGACAAGATTATCTTATCTTTATGTAACACACTAAGAACTCTAATCGTAAATCTAACTTTATACCTAACAGTATACCTAAAACCCTACCCCTAACAATTCTAATCCTAACATTAACCCTAATCCTAAACCCAACTCTAACAACCCTAACCCTAACACTAAGAATCAGAAACCTAAGAACACTAACCGTAAAAATTTAATTTTAACTCTTATCCTAACCATAACACTAACCCAAAAGCTCTAACTCTAACAATAACCCTAAGAACCCTAACCCTTCCCCTATCTGTAATGCTAACAAACCTAACCCTAACACTAACCATAACCCTTACAACCCTAAACCTAACCGTATCCCTAACACTAATGCTAATGCTAACAACCCTAATCCTAACAATTTTGATTCTAACACTCTCCCTAACCTTTCAAACCTAACCCTAACTGTAACCCTAACCCTAAAAACCTTAACCCTAACCATTAGAACCCTAAACTTAATTGTAAACCTAATCCTAACATGAAACATAACAACCCTAACCATAATCGTAACCTAACACTAACCGTAACACTGTACTTAACAACCCTAACAGCCCTCAAAATAACTGTAATGCTTACGTTAACCCTAACCCTAACAATAAGAACCCTAACCCTAATCCTAAGAATCAGAACCCAAACCCTAACACTTACTGTAAGAACCCTATCCCTAACCCTAAAAATTTTAACCCTAACCATAACCCTAACCATAATGCTAACCCTAAAAACCCTAACCATAATGCTAACCCTAAAAACCCTAACCCTAACACTAACCCTAACAATCCTAACCATAACCCTATCTGTAATGCTAACAAACCTAACCATACCTGTAACCCTAACCCTAACCCTTACTACTATAATTGTAACCCTAACCCTAACCCTAAGAACACTGACTATAACCATAAATCTAATCCTAACCCTAACACTATGCCTAACAACCCTAACTCTAACCCTTAGAACCCTAGCCTTAATTGTAAACCTAATCCTAACACAAAACCTAAAAACCCTAATCCTAACCGTAAACTGAACACTAATCCTAACACTGTACTTAACAACCATAACCCAATCCCTAACATCCCTAACCCTAGCCATACCCCTAACCCTAACCCTAACAATCTTAAGCCTAACCCTAAAAACCCTAACCCTAACCCTCACCCTAACCCAAACCCTAACCCTAAACCAAACCCAAGCCTAACATCTCTAATCCAAAACTAACCCATAACTCTAACAAAACTAACCATAACTGTAATAACTAATAACCATAAACTGTATCTAAAAATCTCAACCATAACTCTAACCCTAACGCTAACAGAAAGAACACTAACCCTAACTGTAAACCTAACTTTATCCCTAACACTATACCTAACAACCCTAAGCCAAACCCTATCAATACTAACCCTAACCACAACCCTAATCCTAAACCTAATCCTACTCCTAACATCCCTAACCCTAACCCTCTCCGTAACTCTAACATACCTAACCATAACTGTAATCCTAATCCTACCCCTAACTACTATAACCCTAAACCTAAGAACACAGACCGTAACTGTAAATCTGTCCCTAGCCCTAACACTATACCTAATAACCCTAACACTAACAAATCTAACCCTAACCACAATCCAACCCTAAATCTAACCCAAACCCTATCAACCCTAACCCTAGCCCTAATAACCCAAACCCTAACACTCTATCTACCCCTAGCAAACCTAACCCTAACAATAAACCTATCCCTAATCCTAATCCTAACAACCCTAACCCTGACCCTTACCCTAAACCTAACCCTTAAAACCCTAACCCTAATGGTAAACCTAATACTAACCCTAACCATAACCCTAAAAACCCTAACTCTCAGGAAACCTAAACCTAACCTTAACACTAAACCTAACCCTAAATGAAACCCTAATCCTAAGAACCATATCCTTTACCTTAAAAAGACTAACCCTAACATTAACCCTAACCATAATAACCCTATCCTTAACCATAACCCAAAAGAAACTTAACTTTAACCATAAACCTCACCCTAAACCTAACACCATACTTAACAACCCTAACAACCCTAATCCTAACACTATACCTGAACCTAACAAACCTAACCATAACTATAACCCTAACTTTAATCCTAACCCTAACAACCCAAACCCTAAGAACCCTAACCTTAATCCTAAGAATCAGAAATCTAACCCTAACCTTAACCCTAAGTACCATAACACTAACTCTAAAAATTTAAACCCTAACCCTAACCCTAAACATAGCGCTAACCCTAAAAACCCTAATATTAACCCTAACACTTACAACCCTAAACCTAAAGCTAACACTAACACAATTTGCAAACCCAATCCTAACTCTAAGACTAAAACTAACAACCCTAACCCTAACAACCCTAACCATGACCCTAAGATTCTGAACCCTAACACTTCTTCTAAACAGAACCATAACTCAAAGAACCATAACAATAACCCTAAAAATTTTAACACTAATCCTAACCCTAACAACAATAACACCAACCCTAACAACCCTAACTATAACCATAACCCTAACAACCCTAACCCTAAAAATCCTAACCCTCACTTTAAACTTAACCATAACACTAAACCTAACCCTAAATGTAACCCTAACCCAAACAAACCTAACCCTAACCATAAATCTCACCCTAACACTAACACTATACCTAACAACCTTAACCCTAACAACCCTAAACCTAACCCTAAACCTAACCCCATACCTAACCCTAATGCTAACACTAACACTAAGAAACCTAACCCTAACAACCCTATTTCTAACACTATCCCTTAATCAAACAAACCTAACCATAACCCTAACCCTGAGAACCCTAACCTTAATGGTAAACCTAATCCTAACCCTAACACTAAAGCTAACAATCCTAACCCTAACCCAAAAGCTGACAATAACCCTAACCCTAACAAACTTAAGCCTAACCCTAAACCTAACCCTAACCGTAAACCTAACACTAATCCTAACACTGTACTTAACTACCCTAACACTAACAACCCTAAACCTAACTGTGAACCTACTCCTAACACTCACACAAAACCTAACAACCCTAAAGCTAACCCAAACAACCCTAATCCTAACTATAACCATAAACCTAACCATAACAACCCTCACACTAACCCTAACCCTAAAAACCCTAACCCTAACCATAAACCTAACCCTAACAATATACCTAAACCTAGATATAACCTTAACCCTAACACAACGAACCATAAACCTTACGTAAAAATCCTAACCTTAATCTTAACCCTAAAGCTAACCCTAAGAATCCTAACACTAACCATAACCTGAAGACACTAACCGTAACCATTAATGTAACCCTAATACTATATCTACCAACCCTATGCCTAACCCTAAAATTAACTCTTACAACACTAACCCTAACACTATCACTAACACTACAAACCTAACCATAATGGTAACCATAACCCTAACACTAAGAACCCTTACCATAAACCTAACTTTATCTCTAACACTATACCTAACAACACTAACCCTAACCCTAAAAATTTTAACCCTAACCCTATCCCTAATGCTAACCCTAAGATCCCTAATGCTAACATAACACTAACCCTAAAACACTAACCCTAACCCTAAGTACTCTAAAACTAACCCTAAAAATTTTAACCCAAACCCTATCCCTAATGCTAAGCCTAACATCCCTAATGCTAACCCTAACCCTAACCCTAAAACACTAACCCTAACCCTAAGAACCCTAACACTAACCCTAAAAATTTTAACCCTAACCCTACCCCTAATGTTAACCCTAACATCCCTAATGCTAACCCTAACCCTAAGAACCCTAACACTAACCCTAAAAATTTTAACCCTAACTGTATCCCTAATGCTAACCCTAACATCCCTAATGCTAACCCTAACACTAACCCTAAAGCACTAACCCTAATCGTAAACCTAACCCTAACACTAAACTTAATAGTAAACATAATCATAACCCTAACCCTAATAACTATAACACGTATCCTAAAATTCTAAACCTAACCCCAATGCTAACCCTAGCAACCCTAAACCTAACACAAAGAACACTAATCATAAACCTAGTAACCCTAACCCTAACTCTAACAACCCAAAACCTAACCCTAAAACTAACCCTAATACTTATAACTCGAAAACTATCCCTAACCATAACAACCCTAACACTAACCCTAACAACCCTAAACCTAACCCTAGCAACCCTAAACCTAACCCTATCCCCACCTCTAAAATCTAACCATAACTGTAACCCTAACCCTAACAACCCTAACACTAACCATAAAAATAAGAACCCTAACCCTAACCATAAACATATCCCTAACTCTAACACTATACCTAACAATCCTAACCATAATTCTAAGAATCCTAAACCTAACCCTAATAGTTACAACCCCAAACATAAACCTAACCATAACCCTAACCCTAATAATCGGAACCCTAACCCTAACACTAATCATAACTCAAAGAACCATAACACTTACCCTAAAAATTTTATTTCTACCACTAACCCTAACAACATTAACCCCAACAACCGTAACCTTAATCTTATCCTTAACAACTCTAAACCTAACCATATCTTTAACCCTAACAATCCTAACCCTCACCATAAACATAATCCTAACCATAACACTAAACCTAACCTAATTCTAACCCTAATCCTAACAACCATAACCCTAACCCTAACCCTAACCCTAACAATGCTAACCATAACCCTAACCCTAAGAACCCTAACCCTAATCCTAAAATACAGAATCCTAACCCTAACCCTAAGAATCCTAACCCTAACCCAAAAAATTTTAACTCTAACACTAATCATAATGCTAACACTAAAAACCCTAACCCCAACAACCCTAACCCTCACTATCCATAATGCTAAGAAACCTAACCATAACTGTAACCCTAACCCTAACAACTGTAATCCTAACCCTAACTCTAAGAACACTGTCTGTAACTGTAAATCTAACACTAAATCTAACACTATACCTAACAAACCTATGCTTAACAAACCTAACACTAACCATAACCCTAAGTCTATACCTAACCCTAACTTATCTAAACCTAACCCCAACCCTAACCCTAACACTATCTCTACCCCTAGCAAACCTAACCATAACCATAATCCTAACTCTAATCCTAATACTAATAAACCTAACCCTGATCATAACCCTAACACTAACCCTTAGAACCCTAACCCTAATGGTAAACTAACTCTAACCCAACACTATACTTAACAACCTTAACCCTAACCCTAAGTGTAATCCTAACCCTAACAACACTAACCCTAATCCTAACCCTAACCCTAAAAACCCAAATCCTCAAGTAAACCTAACCCTCACCATAACACTAAACCTAACCCTAAATATAACCCTATCCTTAACCCTATCCCTAACTCTAAGAACCATTACCTTTTCCCCAAAAGTCCTAACCCTAACACTAACCCTAATACTAACCCTAACAACATTAACCATAACTCTAATCCTAATCAAAAGAAACCTAACTCTAATGGTAAACCTCAACCTAACCTTAATACTATACCTAACCTCCCTAACCCTGCAAACACTAAACCTAACCCTAATCCTAAGCCTTACAACACTAAAGCTAACCCTAACCATATCTCTAACCCTAATGCTAACCCTAAAAACCATTTCCCTAACCTTAACAACCCTAATCCTAACCCTATCCCTAACTAACCCTAGCAAATCTAACCATAACTTCAAACCAAAATCTAACCCTAACCATAAACCTCAACTTAACCATAACACTATACCTAAGACACTAACTCTAACCATAACAACCCTAAACCTAACAGTACCCTAACACTAACCATAAACATAGCCCTAAACCAAATAACCCTAACCCTAACAACCCAAATACTAACCCTATCAAAATCCCTAAACTAACCCTAACAGTAAACCTAACACTAACCCTAACACTGTACCTAACAACACTAACTTTAACCCTAACAACCCTAAATCTAACTGTGAACCTAATCCTAAACCTCACACTAAACCTAATAACCTTAACCCTAACAATCCTAAACATAACTGTAACATTAACAACACTAACCCTAACACTAACCCTAAAAACCCTAACCCTACAACACTAACCCTAAACCTAACACTAACACTAACCCTAACAACCCTAAACCTAACACAAAGAAACCTAACCCTAACCGTAAACCTCACCCTAACCCTAACACTATACGAAACAACCCTAACCCTAATGACATTAAGCTTACCCTAATCCTATGCCTTACAACCCTAAACCTAACCCTAACACTATCCCTAACACTAATGCTAGCCCTAACAACCCTAACCCTAATAACCCAAATCTTAACCCTATCCCTAACCTTAACAAACCTAACTATAACTGTAAACCTAACCCTAAAACTATCAACTCAACCCTAACCCTAAGAACCCTAACCTTAATCTTAATACAAAACCTAACAACCCTAACCCTAACACTACATCTAACCCTAACAACCCTAACCCTAAACCTAACCCTAACACAACCATAAACTTAACAGTAACCCTAACACTGTACTTTCCAACCCTAACAACCCTAAAATTGACCTTGAATCTAATCCTAAACCTCCTACTAGACCTAACAACCCTGACCCTAACATCCCTAACTGTAACCATAAACATAACCCTAACCCTAAACCTAAAAACCCTAACTCTAACCGTAAACCTAACACTAACCCTAACCCTAGAACTAACTCTGACCTTTACAACCTTTACCCTAACCCTAACTCTAACACTAATCCTAACCCTTACAAACCTAAACCTAACCCTAACCATAACAGTAAACCTAACTCTAATCTAATGTTAATAACCCTAACCCTTAACCTAACCCTAAGAATCCTAACCGTAATTGTAAACCTAATCCTAACCCTAACAATATACCTATCAACCCTAACCCTAAGAACCCTAACCCAAACCCTAAGAATTTGAACCCTAAGCCTAATCCTAACCCTAACCCTAACTCAAAGAACCATAACACTAACCCTAAAAATTTTAACCTTAACCCTAACACTAATGTTAACCCTAACAACCCTAACCCTTACACTTATAACCCTAACCCTATCTCTAACCCTAACAACTCTAACTTTAACTGTAAACCTAATCCTAACCATAACACTAAACCTAACAAACCTAATTCTAACTCTAACCCTAACAACCCTAAACATAACCATAACCCTAACAATGCTAATCCTAACCATAAGAACCCAAACCCTAATTCTAAGAATCAGAACTCTTACCCTAACACTAACCCTAAGAACCCTAACCCTAATCTTAAGAATCCTAACCCAAACCCTAACATACCTAACCCTAATTCTAACCCAAACCTTAACCCTAAGAACCCTAACCCTACCCTAAGAATCCTAACTTTATTCCTAACAATAACGTTAACCCTAACAACCCAAACATTAACTGTAACCCTAACCCTAAAACCCTAACCCTATCCCTATCCATAATAACACTAAACCTACATTCGACCCTAACACGAACACTAACCCTAAGATCCCTTCCCCAAACCCCAATGCTAACCCTAAGAACACTAACCCTAACTGTAAACTTAACCCTAAGACTAATCAAAACAACCTTAACAACCCTAATCTATTCCCTAAACCTAACCCTAACAGTAACCCTACTGTAACCCTAACAAAAACCCTAAAAGCACTAAACTTTACCCTAACCAAATCATTAAACCAAACAACCATAACCCTAACCGTAACCCTATCCCTAACCACTAGAACCCTAACCCTAACCATAAAACTAAGGCTAACCCTATCAACCCTAACCCTAAACATAAGCTGAAGAATACTAACCCTAACATTAAACCTAACCCTAACCCTAACACTAAACCTAACAACCCCAACCATAACACTAATACTAAAGCAAACATCCCTAACTATAACTGTAACCCTACCCTAAGAAATCTAACAATAACCCTAACAACAATAACCCTAACCCTAACAACTGTAACTTGAAACCTAACCCTAATCCTAACACTTAGAACACTTACCCTAACCCTAACACTAACCCTAACCCTAAGAATACTAACCCTATCCCTAAGAACCCTTACTCAAACCCTAAGAACCCTAACCTTAACCCTAACCCTAAGAACCATAACCCTAAGAAATCTAAATCTAACTCTAATCCTAACCCTAATGCTAACTATAACAACCCTAACCAAAATCCTAACCCTAACACTAAACCTAACAACCTTAACCCTAACCATAACTGAAGAACGCAAACCCTAACCCTAAGAAACATAAATCTGACAATAACCCTAACTCTAATGCTAACCCTAACAACACTAACCCTAAAACTAACCCCAAGAACCCTGACCGTAACCATGAAGGTAAGAAAACCCTAACACTAAACCTAAGAACCTTAACCCTAACCCTAACCATAGCACTATGTCTAACCCTAAAATTCCTAACCCTAATGTTATCCCTAAGAACCCTAATCCTAACCATAAACATAACCCTAACTCTAACACTAAACCTTAAAACACTAACCACCCTAACTCTAACCATTAGCCTAACTCTAACAACCCTATCCCTAATCATAAGAACCATAACCCTAACCCTAAACCAAACATTAAGCACCCTAACCCTAATACTAACCCTATTTCTTACAAACTAAACACTAACAACACTAACCCTAAAAGTAAACCTAATGTTAACCCTAACACTACACCTAACAGCACTAACCCTAACCATAACAGTATGTCCAACCTTAAAAACCCTAATCATAACCCTATCCCTAAGAACCTTAATCCTACCTGTAAACCTAACCAAACACCTAACACATAACCTAAAAACACTAACCCTAACCATAACCCTAACAATCATAACCCTAACCCTAAGAACCATATCCCTAACTGTAAACATAACTCTAACCCTAACACTAAACCTAACACCACTAACCCTAAACTTAAGAACCCTAATTCTAACCATAGCCCTCACCTTTATAACCCTTACCCTAACCCTAAGAATCCTTATCCTCAACATAAGATTCCTAACGCTAACCCTAACAACCCTAACCCTAAAATCAATAACCCTAACAGTAACTCTAAACATAACACTAAACTAACCTTATACTAAACCTAATAACCCTAATCCTAACCCTTACAACCCAAATACTAATCATAACCCTAATCTTTACAACCCTATGTATAAACCTAACCCTAACTCTAAGAGCCCTAACACTCACCCTAAGAAAAATAACTCAAATCCTAACCCTAACCCTAAACATAAACCTAACACTAATCCTAACACTGAACCTAATAACCCTAACCCTAACAACCATTACCCTAAGCCTAAGCCTAACCCTAACCTTTACAAACTTAACCCTCACCATAACCCTGAACTTAACAATACTTAACCTAATCCTAACCCTAATAACTCTAACCGAACTCTAAGAACCCTAACTCTATCCCTAACCCTAACCCTAACCACCTCAATCATAACCCTAACCCTAAGAACCCTAACCTTAACCCTAAATGACCTAAGTCTAACCCTAACCCTAACCCTATCTCTAACACTAAAATTAACCCTAACCCTAAGCCTAACACTATCCCTAACACTCACCATAACCCTAACCCTATCCCTAACACTAACACTAATCCTAAACCTAACAATATCCATAAGCCTAACCCTAAATGTAACACTAACCCTAACCATAACACTAACACTCACCATAACCCTAACCCTATCCCTAACACAAACACTAATGCTAATCTTAATACTAACCCTAACCCTAAACATAACACTAACCCCTGACCGCAACCGTAAACCTAACCCTGGCAACACTAACACTTACCCTAACCTTTATAATCCTAAGCCTAACACTAACCAAAAGAAAACTAACCCTACCTGTAAACCTAACCATATTCCTCACAATAAACCTAATCGTAAACCTAACCATAACCCTGAGAACCCTAACCGAAACCAAAAGAACCCTAATCCTAAATGTAAACCTAACTAAATCATAACATGAAACCTAACAACACTAACCCTAACCCTAAAAATCCTAACACTAATCCTAGCCCTAACCCTAAACCAAAACCCAAGCACCCTAATTTTTACAACCCTAACCCTAACGCTAACCCTAACAACCCTAACCCTAACTCTAGCCCTAACCATTACCTTGTCCCTGACCATAACAACCCTAACTCTAATCATAACCCTAACAACTGTAACCCTAAACCTAACAACCATAATCCTACCCATAACCTTAACCCTAACACTGAACCTAAAAACCCTATCTCTAACCCTAACCCTAACAACCCTAGCTGTAACTGTAAATATAACCATAACCATATACTTAATCCCAACAACCCTAAACCCTAAGAACCCTAACTATAAACCTCACCCTAACACTTGACCTAACAACCATAACCCTAACTCTCACAACCATATCTTAACTGTAACCCAAATATTTACTACAATATCATAACACTAACCCTAAACTTATGAACCCTAACCTACACCCAAAGAAACCTAATCCTATCCCTAACCCTAACAACCCTAAGCATAACAATAACCCAAACTCCAACCCTAACCTTATACCTCAGTTCTCTAAACCCTAAAAAACCTAACCCGAACCCCAATGCTTACCCTAACACTTACCATAACCATATTCTAACAACTCTAACCCTAACCATTACCGGAAGAACCCTAATGCAATTCGTAAACCTAACATTAACCCTAACAACCCTAACCCTAACAGTAATAACCCTAAACCTAACCGTAAAACTAACCCTAACACTAAACCTAACCCTAACCTAAACCTAGCCCTAACCTTGACTCTAACCCTAAGAACTCTAACACTAACCCATAAAATCCTAATCCTAACCCTAAAATTAACCCCAACTCTAACACTATACCTCAGAACACTAACCCTACCCTAGAACCCCTAACCCTACCTGTAACTCTAATACTAACCCTACCCCTTACAACCCTAACCCAAACCATAACACTATGTCTCACTCTAACAACCCTAACCCTAACCTTATGCCTAAGAACCCTAATCATAACCATAAACCAAACCCTAACCCTAACATTATACCTAACAACCTTAAACCTAACCCTAATCTAACTGTAATTGTAACCGTAACCATAACCCTAACCCTAACAACCATAAACCCTAAGAACCTTAAAACTAATTGTAAACCTAACCATAACTCTGTCATTAAATCTAACAACCATAACCCTAACTCTCAAAACCCTAACATTAACTGTAATCCTAATATTTACAACTCTGTTGCTAAACCTAACACTAAACCTAAGAACCCTAACCACAAACTTAAGAATCCTAATCCAAACCTTTACCCTAACCCAAACAACCCTAACCCTAAACCTCAGTCCCCTAAACCTAACCCTAAAAATCCTAACACTAACTCTAACCCTAATGCTAACCCTAACCACCCTATCACTAACCCTAACACTAACAACAATAACCCCAACCCTAAGAACCATTATCCTAAACCTAAGAATCTTAACACTAACCCTAACAACCCTAACCCTAATATCAATAACTCTAACCGTAACCATAACCCTAAAAACCTTAACCCTAACCATAAACCTGAAAACCATAACTCTAACAGTAAACCTAACCCTAATACTAAACCTAACAACCCTAATCCTAACACTACTAACCTTAAAACTAATCCTAACCTTTACAACCCTATTTCTAAATGTAACTCTAACTCTAAGAACCCTAACACTCACAGTAAGAACAATAACTCAAACCCTAACCCTAACCATAAACCTAACCCTAATCTTAACACTAAACCTAATAACCCTAACCCTAATCCTAACAACCATAACCCTAAGCCTAACCCTAACAT
>PVIH01030575.1:0-12004 GCA_004025045.1 Sigmodon hispidus | reverse complement strand
GTTTTAAATCAAGTAATCTAGGACTAGCATTGTTTGCTAGACCTGGCATTTGCTCGGTACATAAGGTTCAAAGTTTCCTTTCCTTTTTTTATTTATTTTATATTTTGCAATGTTTTTTTCATAATATTTAAATTTTTCGATGTTTAGATTTTTTTTTCTTCGGTGAAGCACGAGTTTCCTTTCATGGTCCCTGATCAATCTATAAATGTAAAAAAAAGGAGAAACAAAACCAGTAGTTAAATCATGTATTGAAATCAGTGTGCTGCCTGTTTGCTTTTATGGGCTCACATCACAGCTGTCTCCACTTCTTTTACACCCGTATCTACAATGTCAGATACAACATGGCCACAAACCCAGGGCCTATCAAACTGTAGACTCACCCACATTGCTTCCTGGTGGTGGCAGAGGTCTAAGAAACCAATGAAGCTGCCATCCAATAAAAATAGGCATTAATTATGAAAACCAACTAACTTCTGTTATAGGCCACTTAAAGTGCTGACTTAAAATACTACTGGCCAGTATCAGGAGACCCCTCTAACTCTGTTATGTATCTTCCCCTTTACCATGAACCTATTTTCTTGTAAAAGTGAATCTTTGTTATGGGCGGGGCAAAGTTGAAAATAAGACAGGGGAAGGAAGCTCACTTAGACAGTTGGAACACCAGTGGCACTGTTCACCGCCTTCTGGGCAGCCTCTTTTGCTTGGTGGGCTTGTAGTACAGCTACAGCTTCATCAACCTACAAAAGGGTAAGCATAACTGGCTCAGATAAAAGTGACGGAAGAATAGTGTTTGATAAATCCTACCAAAACAAACTTTGAGATGAGCATGAAATGAGCTCTTAGTAGCAACAGTTACCAGTCTGGTTGCAGGAGCTGAGCAAAGGATCTGAACTACAATCTACTAGCAGTGTAAACTTTGATTAGTCAAAATGTAATACCACAAAACAAGCATCAGGTTCATGAGGGTTTGTATAACCATTTATAAAGTGCATACACGCCACGTAAATGTTCTGCAAATAAAGCTAAAGAAAATAGGCTAAAAGGCCATGAAACAAATGACAAAGTACCTTTGAGCGGAGAGACTCTGGAGACTCAAGCATATGAAGTAATTCTGAGTTATCAATCTCCAAAAGCATGCCAGTGATTTTACCAGCAAGAGTCGGGTGCATGGCTTGAATAAGAGGAAACAACCGTTCACCTAGGAACAAAAAAAATTCTATCAAAAAGCAATAATGACCATTATCAACCTAGGGTTTATTTAGCAACCCTATAAATACACATCTTTCTGAACACTGTCAAACTAATCACTTCTGGTGAAGTCAGTTTCTTGATCAAGTATCAGTTTCCTTTTCTCTCAAAGCTGGAATGGGGAGGTCAATGTGAGCAATGGCCTATCACCTCCTCCTTACTTCCAGTTTCAATTCCTTCCAGCACGTAGCTTTAAGGTACAGTGTTGTGCACTTGTATTTTTGTACTCTGTACTCACTGACATGTCAAAAACAGTTACTCACCCAACATTTGCTTTTGCTCTTGAGGGGGGGCAGATGCCAACATGGAAGCAGTTAAAGGTTCTTGACCTTGCACATGAACAGCAGGCTAGATATAAAACAGAAACTATTTAAGTATGGGATACCAATGGACACCATAGGAATCTATCTAAATCAAACTGAGAAACAGCTGACAGCTATGAAGTATAGACAATCACGTGGCACATTTTCACTTGACACAGTTACTTTGAAACCACATTATGCTCATAATTAGAGTCTAAATCAATTCAACTGAACTTTCCTTCACGTTTCCTTACATAAAAACAGCAGACATTAATTCAGGGAGAATGCTGGCTGCTTTCTAGTCCTAAAATCTCTTCAATATAATCACTTCATGGGAAAGATGGTCCAGACAACTTACGCTCTCCTACATCATGCAGCTACTATCACCTTTCACTTTAGCTAAGCATCATGGCTCTTACAAACAAATGATTGAAACAAACCTGTTGCATGGTAACTTGCGGCTGTGCATTAAGATGTTGTTGGGGATTGCGGACTCCCGCAGCATATTTATACTGGGGAACGGTGCGGACAGCAGGGGTGGCTGCAGCAGCAGCAGCTGCAGGACGTGGACCCATGGTCTGTGTTGAAGTGTTAGCAACACGCTGTGTTGACATGACTCGTGGAACCTGTGAGGAAGCTGGTCTCATAGTACTAAATGGTGGTCTAGGAGCAGCTGGGCGGATAGCACCGGGCATATTCTGGAATGCTGTATAAAGACAACACACATGAACTGAGAACCTCACCAAGTGAATGTGGTCTGTATGAAAAGCTACATGTAAGAGACTGTAGTGTAAAGTTTCAAACCTACATTAAATTATCCAATGACAAGAATTTTCTAATATTTGAGATATGAAACAGGATCAGAGAACCATCAAGGGTTCCTGCAATCCAGACTGCTGTGTCACGGATAAGGACCAAAATGACATCCCTAACATTCCCATAAGCAGACTGAGCTACAGACACCAAGACACATGAAGACTTGGAGCAAATCCCCAAATTTTTATCTAAGAAATCAAAGATCTGCCAACCATAAATTATCAAGAGCAATTATCACTATAACAGGACAGATTTGCCTCATATGGTATATTGAATCCACAGCCTAGCAGATGGTAGGTTATGTATTAGTCATAACTAAGAAGCTTACGATGAGGTCTGGCACCCTGAGCAGTCCAGCGAGGACTTGGTCTTAGTTGAGCAATTTGGCTAGGAGGGTAGTATGCAGCACGGTTCTGAGTCTGTGAAAAGAAAGGAAGCACATCAGCTTTCGTGGGGTATGCCCTCCACAACACTCTTCATATACGTTCTCAGGGCGGGCAGTCACTCCCATCACACTTGCTGTTTTGCTGATTCAATAACAGTGCTTTATTATTATTATCCGAGGACTCAAACACCCGGGGAGCAATACAAAACCAATAGAAAGCTCTTCCTTCTCCCACTTACCTGTGGGATAGCTGCCATGAAGTAACCTGAAGGAGGTGCTGGCTGGTAGGGGTTGATCACGGGGTTGGGCACAGCTCGGACACTTGCCATTCTCTGCATATACTGGTTAGTGAGGTGAGCCTGGCGCTCTTCTTTGCGCTGAGCTAAAGCTACATACAGTGGCTTTGTGGCCACAATTCTGCCATTCATTTCCGTAACTGCTTTAGTGGCTTCTTCAGGGGAAGAAAAACATACAAAACCAAACCCTTTGCTGCGACCACCCTCCATCATAACCTATAAAGAAAACGGAAAAGGGAAACTTAGTGCAATGGTGGAATAGGCCACAGAACTTGTTTCCAGTTAGTCACCTCTTAGTGCAAGAACCATCTTCTATCAACTGAGTTCTTCCTTACAGTCAATACTTAGCGCATGTTACTACAGGCAAGCAGTACAGCTACAAGTATAACAAAAAGTATAACAGCAAGATGTACAACAAGGTGAAGATGTGATATTAGAACCTGTTATCTGTGATAACAGAGAAAATGTGCAATTCCTTAAATCAGGACAACCTAAAACAGACACTGGAAGAAAATGCATTTGAAAGACTCTGACCAATATTAGAGCAGATGTCCAGAATTATATGAAAATGCCACCAGAATTTGTGTTGTCCAGCACAACAAAGATATACCTAGACTGCAAATAGCTAATTTGGTGACCCTTGCCATCTTATTTATCATCCTTTTGAGAGCTGAATGTCTCCCATGTCCTGTAGTGTAACTTGACAGGCCCCATCCCCTAAACATTAAGTCCCTCCCATAATCACAAAATTCAAGTCAAACAGCTTTAGGACAACACACTGTCAAAGATTCAAAAATAGTCCCTAATCTATTCATCTAGAAGCACATGCTAAAACACAAACCGTTGCTGCACATTTTATATTCATTCACTATTCCTCTAATATTTTAACTGATACGAAGCTTTAGTAAACGCAAGTGTCTGACACATGGAAAGACAAGAGTCATTCCACTGAGTTGTTTTTTTTTCTGTGTACTCTCCTCTGAACCCACAAAATTTATACCTTTAAAAATTTGCAAGGTTGTCTCAAACCATGGATACTACGCAAAACCCACAACAGGCTTCTAAACCAAAATTTTAAAATTTTGTTGGAGATTATAGAACTCTATTGCTCTGAAATATGGAAATGGGATCTTTTCTACTGGATGGAGAATGACTACCCAGAATAAATCATGTCTACAGATGATAATGCCTCCGTAAAACGCTGTCAGCAATAGAGCACATTTTATAAAGCATCATCCTGCATCTTGAAGGACCTTATCTCAAGTAAATACAGCATCTGCTCTTACCTTTGCACTAGTGATTGTACCAAATGGAGAAAACTCTTTCCGGAGACGTTCATCATCAATACCATCATCAAGATTTTTCACATAAAGGTTAACACCCTGAAAAGAAAAGACAAACTCAAGAAAGGCAGGAAGCCCCCTGTGCTACCTAAGCACACCTACTACTGCAGCCCGTGCCTCTTCTCTTCCCCCCAAACTCAGTTACCTGGCAGTAACTGAAATGAATGTAAATTAGGTTTCCTCATCCCTGTCTTAGTTTGCTTGTTCAAGTAAAAATGAACCTGGTATCTGGTGATCCTATCTTGCTTCATCTGTTCAAATTTGCGCTTAAGTTCCGTCTGTCGTTCCACTTTTTTCTGAGCTCGACCAACATAAATCTGTTTTCCATTGAGCTCCTTTCCATTCATCTCATCCACAGCCTTATAGAAACCAAAATAAAAAACTTAGGTTACTTGTAACTCTTTAACAAAAAAAAAAATTTACCCAACTGATAACATTAAAAATAGACCCATCCCCAAATTTCCAGGTTTGAGGGCAGTACAGACTCCCAACACATACAATGCAAAACTGATATGAAAGCTTCTATTAATGCTGGCTTAATTCATACACACACATAAATTTCAGTAAGAGTAACAACTTTGTAAACACCTCCTTTGATAGAGAAAGAATTATTTAAACTCTTACTTTCTGTGCATCTTCGTGCCTTTCAAAGCTTACAAATCCAAAGCCTTTGGATTTCCCGCTTTCATCAGTCATTACTTTCACACTTAGGGCAGGCCCTAGAAAAGATTTTGAACAATCAAAACTAGTCCAGAATTCACGGATATACATTTCACATCTCAACATAAAACAAAGCCACAGACTGTGAAAGAAACACCCAGGCCTCTCAAGTTCTATGAGCTTTTACTGTTCTCTTCATAGACCATTTCTATAAATACTTTACACACCTAAAAATTCTTACATTGAGACACCTTACAAACTATCAAAGTTTTCATTCTTAGTTCAGTAAGGTAACTAGAATAAACTTAAAAAGCCTTCGGTCACCTGCTTTTTTTGAACAGTGAGGAGAGGGAATGAGCTCCCCAGGCAGAAATCTATCTAACAAGAGGCTATTTCTGAAGACAAGCTTCCCCTTTGCACCTGTATGGAAGAGACCAAAGCAGGTGACATCTTTGGTGTGAAATTTTTCCTATGTAACCTAGGAACTGGGAGTTGTCAGCTTAAATGAGAATGGTCCTTATAGGCTCATACATTTGAATACTTGGTCCCCAGTTAACAGAACTATTTGAAAAGGATTAGGAAGGGTGTTGCTGGAGGTGGGATTTGAGGCATCAAAAGACCCAGACCATTCCAATTAGCTTTCTAATTGCCCAGTGGCTGTTGTCCATGCCTCCTACTACACTCATAGACTCACCCATGAACTCCTCTAAGCCAAATAAACTTGCCTTGGTCAGTGTCTTATCAAAGCAATACAAAAGCAATTAAGACAGGATGTGAGAGATGTGGTATAATTAAAAAAAAATTTGATTTTAAAGCACTCAGATACAAGACACATAAGATATGTAGCACAAGAAAAGCTTCTAGATGGAAAAACGTCTAGAAGGTACAAAACTTGACTGTCATCTCACATGACCAACCTATATACAAATAAAAAAAGGTTGCTCAAGAGGGTTCATCCAGGTGTTGTGGTGCCTTATGCCTTTAATGCAACCTCTCAGAAGTAGGTGGAGCTCTTAAAAGCTTCAGGCCAGCCAGATCTACAAGTGAGACTCAGTCCTCAAGAAAAAGAATACAGCAAGCTCAGGCTGGCTTTACAATGATATTGAATGCACTAATTACTATTTGAAGAACTAAACAAAAGAACAAAACATAAGCACCAAATCACCTACAGATTTCTCATTTCCTCATCTTTTACTCTAATCCCACCTAGCTGATAGTACAATCTTTAACTCCTAAATCCTCCACCCTCTGCAGTATACTGGGATTTTAGGTGTGTACCACTAGTGCCTGGCTGAATTTACTTTGAAAAGATCTTCCAAGGAGTTATGACAGAAGGATCTGTATTTCTGAAGAACATTCTTTGAAATTGCTCAAACTGGGGGGCTGGAGAGATGGCTCAGTGGTTAAGAGCACCGTCTGCTCTTCCAGAGGACCCGGGTTCGATTCCCAGCACCCACATGGCAGCTAACAACTGTCTGTAGTTCCAGTTAAACACCAAGGCAAATAAATAAAGTTTAAAAAAAAAAAAAAAGAAAGAAAGAAATTGCTCAAACTGACAACTAACCATGTAGCCGGAAAAGGGGGCAGCTTTTCCATTCTACAACCAGAGATTTTTACTCCAGATAGTCCTAGTCCATGCAGTCCTCATAATGCAGCAAAACCTTTTAAAAACACCCTAGGAATGAATGGCCACTCTGACCCAATGCTTTGACCCAATGCTTACTAAACTTTAAGCTGCACAGCACTCCACTTGTGTGTTACTGCTGTGCAGTGGACTTTAGCTTAATTCAAAGCTAGTGTTTAAACATTTTCCAGTTAGTACTAGTCATTAGTGTTCAGGCAAGACCCCTGGGTGTAGATGGCACTGGGACACATTACCGAACTTGCCGAAGAGGTCCTTGAGGCGCTCATCATCCATATCCTCCCCGAAGTTCTTGATGTAAACGTTGGTGAACTCCTTGGCCCGAGCTCCAAGTTCTGCTTCTCGTTCCTTCCGAGACTTAAATCGTCCAACAAACCTGAGAGAACACCAGCACTTTAATATCAGGCTGCTCCATAAAGCTTACAACATGGCTCATGATTTACAGTGCACCACAAAATAAAAACATCTTCACTGAAAACAGGTAATTTTAAAGAGCAATGTCTCTCTAACCATAATTAAAACACTATTTTCCTCCAATGAGCACTTTGATGCAGTTAATCCACATTAAAGGGTTCACTCCTGTCACGAGAACTGCTCAGTACCAAAGACATCTACATAAATGAATGAGTGCTTCTACCACTGTGCCATCATCTCCTTAAAACATTTCAATTCTAATGTTAACAGCCTAGCCTAAATGCACTATTAACTAAAAACATAACTAAAAAAAACTCAATTCTCCCCCAATGCTAACAACTGTGTATAACAATATACACCATACCAGCTTCTATAACCCAATCAAAAATGACTTCAAGGCTTCTTGCCGTTTCTGTTCAGCAACATCCAAAAACATGGAAATTTGTAGTTTGCAGAATCTCAATGGGAGAAATATTTCAACCTCCCAAGAACTACTTGAACAATCAAACTGCTTTCTAGAATGGTAGGTGCCTCACTGTGTGCTTAAACCAGCCAAATCAGTCTTTACCTGGATGCTGCCAATGTGGACATTCTTTTTATTTTTATTTAAGCACTCCTATCAAGTTTTCTACTGTGATAAAAGCTGAGTGACCTCTTAGGGCCACAAGTGTCTTGGATTTCACAATTTCTATGTAGGCATTACTGACTGTGCATCTCTAACTGAAAAATCTAATATGCCGAAATCTGACTTGTCATGCTGATACTTTAAAAATGCTGGATTGCAGAAAACGCTTGGACTTCAGATTTCTAGATCTGAGATCAACATTTCCTTCTAAAACAATGAATATTACAGGGGCACAGCTATAATCCAACACTTGGGAGAGAGTTCCAGGACAGCTTTGTACAAAGAAGCTCTGTACTGGGGACTATTTTCTGTTGTTCTTGAGACAGGATGTTTAAGTCTGGTTTGTCTTTAACCTGATCTTTCTGCTTTAGCTTCTCAAGAGCAGGGATTATGAGTACACTACCATACCCGCCTGATCTAGTCCCAAACTCTGCATGAAAATGTTTGTCAAATCCAGATGTAGGACACTGCAGGGCTCACACTCAGTTCACTTACTATCTGGCCTTGTAGACAGCTGAGTTCTCATCAAGAAGCCTATTGGCAACCAACAGCATTCCAGATTAGTTTTTAGTACTATTCATTCATCTGTACTCTTAAAAATTAACAACTTTCTCCAGAATGAGATTACTTCATTCAGACCAATGGATTAGTAGTCACATAGCTTGCTGTCTTATGGCACCTACAATTAAATTACTTTGACTAGTTTCCCCAGATGTGGAAGGGGCTGATGAGTTAGTCCCTTAGTACAGTTGCACGGAAGTTCCAGTTCAACATGCACTCATTTGGCGGCTCGTGTGAATATTCCTACTCACCTGCTTCAGTTTAGCTCTCAATGTTGAGTAACATTACTGAACATGGATTAGGACATAGCAAATGTGGTTGTAGTGCTTTTGCTACATCATATATTTTGGTGGGTTTTTGGAGACATTCTCATGTAGCCCAGTTGGGCTGGCCTTAAACTCATAGATCCTTCTGCCTCCATCTCAAATGTTGAAATTAAAATATTAACATATGCTATTTCAGCTAGCTGCATTTTTTGAGGCTTTTTAGACATGTCCTAAACCAGCTTCTAAAGTTACCGAAACCTGCCTGTCTCTACCTCCTAAGTGCTGGAATTAAAGGTGTGCCACCAGGTCCAGATCCAGCTAGCCCATATCTTAGGAACAAAGACCAATTTATTTATAGACAGATGTAGAACTATGAAAAACAGAAGGAAGATGTTCATTAAGTTACTCACACTTTACGGTCATTTAGAAGCATCCCATTCATTTTTTCAATAGCTCTTTCAGCTGCTTCCTGTGTTTCAAAATGTACAAATCCATAGCCTTTGGAGCCATTTTCATCACAAACCACCTGGGGAAAAAGGACACTTTCATTGCTTGCTATTGCATTTCTACTTTACAGAATGTTATCCACCTAATCGTGACTATTTCAGAAATAAAGAGCCAATAACAGCCATCACAGGTACCACTTCAAAAACCAAGTTGCTCAATATCACAAATATTGACCTGTCACATTTGCTTACCTTACATGAAAGGATGTTACCAAATGCAGAAAATGTATCATACAGTGCTTTATTATCAATGGATTTGTCCAAGTTTTTAATGAATATGTTGCCTACTCCACTTTTGCGAAGTGATGGATCACGCTGAGACCACATGATGCGTACTGGCTTGCCCTTTATAACATCAAAATTCATGGTGTCCAAAGCACGCTCCGCTGTGTAGGAAAAACATTTCCAGAGTAAATACCACTAACCGTCACTTAAAAAAAAATCTATCCTACAATTAATTTTGAGGTCTATAAAGACTGAATTATGTATAATTGTACTGTGCAAGAATTGAAACTTTGTTGTATTGTGCAGTTGAAACTGAGACAGAGCCTCTGTGTAACCCAGGCTAGCCTGGGTTCACTAGGTAGACCCACCCACATCAGCCTCCAGTACTGGAATTAAGTGTATACCACTAAGCCTGCCTTAAATGGAAAAATTTCCTTTAACAGTTCACTTGAATCCTAAAGCCAATTTCAAATTTCTCACTAACTGTGAAATTAATGACAAATTTTCCAACCTTTTTGTTTTAGGTAAGGTTTCATTGTGTATTTCTGGCTTGATGTAGCCCAGGCTGGCCATGAACTCAAATGACAAAGCCAGGTGCTAGGATCAAGTAGAGAACCCACCACATGCATCACTCTAGCCACTTTTTGTAAATGGAGGTTCCAGTTCCTAGAATAATCAGCACAGCCAGCTCACTATCAATTGGCCACACCTCCACAGCTTCCCTGGTCCTGCTGACTTTGCTAGAGCTTCACAGGGTTTTCAATGAGTCACCTCTCCCCATATATCTACTGCTCACTTATACAAGAACCATTTCTGCAATACCTAAGAAAATACTGTAAAAAGGGGAAGGGTGCAACCTGTAAAGGTGGTATACTAAAGAGACACAAAATACATGGAAGAATGGGGCAAGATTCTGAGCAGTTGTGATATTGGTCCAGTAGCATTAGCATAGTCTGTAAACTATAACCATAGCAACTTCAAGCTTAATTTTTCCAATTCCAGAACATTTAAAAACCGAATTTTCTGAATCAAAAAAGAAAACCCTTCCAAGTTACATAGATAATTTCTCTTGGTTACCAGCGCCTCTGCTACTTTCCCTTATCTTAGTTAACACCATCTTGTGATAAATCCTGCCCAGAACTTTCTGTAATAAAGTGATGATACGGAAGAGCCCCCTCAGAAAGCAAAGGGGCAGAAAATCTGCAATGCAGGCTTACAACACATTGCTTATCTAAAATCTCAATATCAGCTTTAACCAAATAGCTCATTATCCAAAGTTGGCTCCGTAGTCTTTCCTACTAAAATAAAAATCAAGAGAACCTGACTTCTGGAATTCAACTGATCTAGATTTAACCTAACTGCTTATCAGACCATAAACCTTAAGATTCTTAGAATTATTCTCAGTGAACTGTCAAAATTTAAGAAGAATATAAACTCCTTTACTTTGTTCTTAATTATTTCCACAAGATTGATGGATAATATCCGGGACCACTTAAAAAAAAGGAAACTTTCATCACTTGGATGCTACTATTTTAGTGTAATTTGGTCCAACCATGTCTCACACTTACGACTAAACAACATGTTTTTTACAATTTATAAAGACAATCTCACTTCTATTAAACAAGACCTAACTAATTTAGTTGACATAACCTAAAGTGTCTGCTGTCCTAGAGCATGTCTTCACGGCCCCTCCTCCACTTCGCAGCTAGACAGACATCCACTTCATCTAGGGAAAACCCCAGGCAAGTGCACATGGCATAAGGTGCATTTCCCGGTGCACCGCCCAGGGATGTGCTATCAGGAACGGCCTCATGACCCTAAGGACCACCACCAGGCACCCTACTAAGTTTCTTCTAGAGGTTTGGGCTCCTCCCAGCGATTGGGCCACCGGCAGGAACAGGCCTCGGGCCTGTGAGGTTACAGGGTTCAACACGTGGTATTTTCTAACACTGAATCAATCGCACTTCCTCCCAAGCCCGAGTGCCGGGCCCGGGCCGGCCAGGCGCCTCCACCCACTGCGCCAGTTGGGGTCTCGGAACCCCCAAGATCGCAGCTTGATGCGGGAGCGCGGGTTTGGGCGATCTCAACCCAACCTCCCGGCGCGTCATCGCCCTAAAGTTTGAGAGCGGCGGATGGCGAGAAAATGGTCGCAGAGGAGGAAGTGCGGGCCCGCGGAGGGCTCCGCGCCGTGCCCTCCCGCTAGGCCCGCCGCCCCGGCCGCATGGCTGTCCGCCCGCCCGCCCGCCGCCCTCCGGCCTGCCTGCCGCTCACCATCCGCTGGCTGCTGGAAGTTCACGTACGCGTAGCCCAAGGAGCGGCGGGTGATCATGTCCCTGCAGACCCGGATGGAGAGGATGGGCCCGGCCGGGCTGAACTTCTCGTAGAGCATCGCCTCGGTCACGTCGGGGTGCAGGTCCCCCACGTACAGAGACGCCATGGGGTAGCTGGGGGCGCTGGGGTTCATCTCGGCACGGCTGCCCGCGGGGCCGCAGGCCGCGACCTTTCCCGTGAGAAGAGGAGAGCGAGTGCGGGGCCGGGGGACGGAGCCGGGGGGAGGGGAGCGGGGGCGAGCGCAGAGGGACAAAATTCAACCGGAATCGACGCGTACTCAACGGCCGTGGAACCGGGGGAGCGAGGCTGGCGGTGCTGGGTCCGGGCGGCAGGAAGGCCTCGGTCTCTGGGTTCCTGCTTGGAGCTGCGGGGCCGCGGGCGGGC
>PVIH01030574.1:0-12010 GCA_004025045.1 Sigmodon hispidus | reverse complement strand
CATGTTAGAAAATACCAGGTAGATAGGCATCTTCAACCACTTCATAGACAAAGAGAATATGGCATTCAAGATTTTGTTATCTCGAATTTGGCCTTGAGAGACATGACAACTCCTGGCATCACCGTTCCTTTCTCAAGGTGGTGTTGAGCATCACAGACATCTTGCAAAGAAATTGTCTTGTTTGGCGAACAATGGCCTGGGTGGCAAAGAACAGCACTTGCCCTGACTGCTGTCAGCATGCTCACTATCCGAAATGGACGAGCAGGATGAAGGATAGAGACTGCCGAAGCCTGCCTAGACAGGATAAGACGGTCCTACCAAAAAATACTCTGCTTCTATGGAGAATTGTCAGATATCATAGGCCAGTAGCCACAAGGATGAATGATCCCGTTGTACAGAGAAGTGGTGGATGACTGTCCAGGTAGTTAACTGTCATTGTCTTCTCCTAAATTTTGGAAGTTACTTCATCATGCTTCCAAATTCAGGTATATATTTTCCTTCTCAGGTCTTGATGGTGTTGAAGACTGGATAGTTGAGGTTGTTACTACTTCACATCTCAGCAAGGACACTTAGGTATTAGAACTTTATTGTTCGAGATAAGCAGCATGGAAGCAATCCCTGTGCATTTCCTCGTATCCACATTTTAGACATTAAATTGCACTGCACCTTGTATTTCTTGTTTGTTAGTGGTAGTTTGACCTCACTTATGTTAGTACCTTTCTCTTCCCCAGACACTGCCTTATGATGATCCTTATAGTCTGTAGTTTTATATTTAGTTTAGAACCCTCTTATTTAGACAGAAGGGGGAGATGTAGCAGGAAATTTGAAACTATACAAAAAAGCCGCGCCGGAGTGCTGAGCTGGGCGGAATCGGGGAGGAAATGATGAACAAGCACCGCGCCGGAAGACAGAAGCGTTGCGTCGCTGGACGAGTGATGTGGAAGGGGACTGGCTGGCTGGAACTGCTCTCGCTCTGCTGGGCAGACGGTTCCTCGGATCGCTCCTGCTGTGCAAGGTTTGGATTGCTCCGGTTTTCCACGGTTGGGACTGCTGCTGCTTTCTGCTGCGTGGATCTACGGACTGCTCCTGCTTTCTCTGGTGTGGATCGTTCCTGCTCTCCACTTCTCCGTCCTTCTCCTGCCTTTTCTCCTTCTCCCCTGGAACAATCCCTGTTATCCCTGTTATGTGAGTATCTTTTAAATAAAATTCTTTAGTTAACATATATTTCTTGGTGGGTTAGTACCGTGATATTCATTGTCATTATAGAGCCTTCATCCAGCAGTGAATGGAGGCAGAAGCAGAAATCCATAGATAAACACTTTGTTGATCTTCAGGTCCAGCTGAAGGGAAAGAGGGGAGAGAGTATATGAGCAAAGGGATCTTATTTTTTTTAAGATTCTAGCTATTATAAATGATGCTGCTAAGGACATAGATTAGCCAATGTCCTTGTGGTATTGTTGAACATATTTTGGGTATAGCCTAGGAGTAGTATTGCTGTGTTTTGAGTTAGATTGATTTCCCATTTCCTGAGAATCATTCTGTCCTCTAATGTGGCTGTAGAAGTTTAAAATTCAAACAGCAATAGAAGAATATTCTTCTTTCTACACAACCACTTCAACATAGGCTGTCAATTTTTTTTAATCTTAGCCATTCTTGTAGGTATAAAATAATGTCTCAACATTTTATGATTTGCATTTCTCTGATGGCTAAGAATGTTGAGTACTTCTTTACTTTCTTAAATTTCTTTTAGGCATTTGAGATATTTCTGTTTAGATCTGTACTCCATTTTTAATTGACTTCTTTGGCTTTTGATATTTAGTTTCTTATGTCCATTTTATATTTTGGATATCAGCTTTCTGTCACAAGTAGTGTTGGGAAAGATCCTCTTCAATTCTGCAGGCTGTAATTTTTTCTTATTGACTCTGTAAAGAATGTTGTTTTCTGATTTCTTTCTCTGCCTGTTTATCAGTTGAATATAGAAAAGTTATTATTTTTTGAGTAGATTTTGTAGCCTGCCAACTTAGTGTAGGTGTTTATCAGATATTGAAGTTTCCCTGGTGGAATTTTTGTGGTCACTTATGTATACTATAATATCACTTGCAAATAGCTAATATTTGTATTCTCAAACTACATACAAATATGGGAAATACCTCACTCTCACCAATGGATGAGTCTTCCAGGCTGAAACATAAAAAGAAACCAGGGACCTAACAGATTTTATCCCAATATAAGAGAATATATCTTCTTCTCAGCACCATGGAAACATCTTTAAGATTGATCACATACTCAGGATCAAAGAAAATCTCTACAGATTAAATAAATTTGACTCATCCTTTGTACATTATCAAACCACCAGGGCTAAAAATTAGATGTGAAAAACAATACAAATTGCAGAAAGCTTACCTAATTATTAAAACTGAGAATTGTTCTTTTGATTAATCATTAAGTCAAGGAAGAAAAAAAATAAATTAAAAACTTCTTAGAATTCCATATAAGTAAAGCCAATGTGTACCCAAACCTGTAGGATGTCATGGCAGAAGTGCTAAGAGGAATGTTCACAGTGTTAAGCACCTATATAAAGAAAGTGGAAAAAAAGGAAACATTATAAAATAAATAAATAAAAATTAAAAAATGAAAAATAAAGAAAGTAAAATATCTTAAACTAGTTGCTTAACAGCACAGCTTAAAGCTCTAAAACAAAAAACACAATTTCATCAAGGAGGAATAATTGCTAGAAAATAATTTAATTGAGAGATGGTGTCAATAAAATAGAATCAAAATGTACAATACAATAAATTAAGAAAACAAAGAGATAGTTCTATGAGAATGTCAACTATATAGAAAAACCCTTATACAAAATAACAAAAAACATACAAAATAACATAGAAATTAACATAATTAGAAATGAAAATGGAGACATAACACCAGACACTGAGGCAATCCAGAGAATCATTAGGTCATCCTTTCAAAACTTGTACTCAACAAAATTGGAAAATCCCTCCCCCCAAAAAAAACTGAACAAATTTTTGATAGATACCATGTAATAAAATTTAATAAATATCTGATAAACAATTTAATTACACCCATAATTCTCTGGGTAATAGAAGCTGTGGTGATATATTTTATATTTTATAAAACCAGCCTGGGTAATCAGAGAACAGAATCACACACTGTCCAGCCATGAGGGTCATAAAATGGTGATTCAAGACTTTAATTCCACCAAAATGAGTGAGTGGGGTTTGTGCCTTTAATCCAATCACTCATTGGAGATCTTTTTGTATTTCTATGAGTTATAGACCTAACAACCAAATCATTATAACTCACACCTTTAATTCTAACTCTAGGGAAATGATGCTGGATTTAACCTAGAAGTAAAAGAACTGGGCATGGAAGATATTTAAATCAGAAGAATGCAGAGATTCAGGAGTTAGGTAGTCACAACCAGCAAGGCTGAGGACTCTTGCAGATAACACTTAACCTGTTTGGCCTGAGAAGTTAGCTGGCTGAGAATTGACTCTGGTCGGTTTTCTTTCTCTGAAATTTCAGCTCTTTCTCAATATCTGATCCTGTGGTTTGCTTTAATACTAACAAAAATTTGTGCAATATTTGACATTCAATACGGGAGATGGGGCCTGGACTGGAGCTGACAAGAGCTAATATGTGCACACTGGGGATGGAAATTTTTTTATGTTGAGGTTGCACAATATGCCCACAGTATATTTATTGTGTGGGATTTTAAGATGAAATGTGTTCTATCAAGTAGAAAATGTGTAAAAACAAAATATGTTAAAATTATAATGAGTTAGCGAGAGTTTGATTGGATTTGGCCCCCATTAACTCATAGAGAGTGGCACTAGATGTGTGGATTTTTGGAGTAAGCATGGCCTTGTTGGAAAACCTGTGTCACTTTGAATGGGCTTTGAGGTTTTTCTGACTCTTGCTTCACTCAGTGAGATAATCAATTCCCTGGTGCTTGAAAGTGGTAGGACTTTCAGATAATTCTATAATACCATAACTGGCTTCATGCTGTTATGCTCCAACATTATGAAAGTAAACTGAACCTCTGAACTGTAAGAAACTCACTCCAATTAAATATTGTTTCATAAGTATATCTGTGGTCATGATATACTTAACCTAACTAAGATGATATATACCTAACTAAGACAAAATTTGATACTGGAACTTGGATATATCTGCGGAAGGTTGTAACATATTTTTATTTGGAATAATATCACCTTTGGCACTTTGGGATAGGAAACCATTAGAGTGATTTAGAGACTGTTTAGTGGACCAGACCGTAGGAATATAAAATACAATGGTACCAAGGATGATTTGATGAATTGTCTGGCGCTACCTCAGGAGGTTTCAGAGACAATTTTAATATGTGGCCTAGAAATTATTTTGTAATATCTATGTAAAAGAATATGGTTGTTTCTTTTCACTTTTTGAATATTATGACTAAGTCTAAAGTAAAAGTATGGATTGGTTTTGTTGAAAGAGGAAGTCTGTAAACAGACTCCTAAGACTCTGTTGTGTGTTAATTAGTGTCAAATTTAATAAAACTTTATAACGAAGTGGAACAAGAAAATGTAAAATATTATAAGAAGGGAATGGAGTTACATGTTATGTTCAAGGTTAAGAAATGGAACAAAGAGCATGACAACCTCAGGGCAAAATCCAACTCAGCTAAATTTCCAACATGTGAAAAAGAAACTAAAGAAAAAAAAAGCTTAGTGCTGGAAATGACTTTGATTGAAGCACTGGGAAGGCACAGTTTGGCAGATCTTTGAATTTGAGGCCAGCCTGGTCCACTGAGCAAGGTCAAGACAAGAAACTTGGACAGGAAAAGTCTCCATTAAACACAGAAAGCTGCTGCTGATACAAGTGAACAAATAGACTTGGAGGGAAGACTAGAAGTTCCAGAGGGTTGGTCCCTCATCATCATGGCTGCACATGGCAGCATGTGAGAAGACACGGTGCTGGAGGAGATGAGAGTTCTGCATCTTGATCCATAGACAACAGAAAGTGAACTGTGACACTGTGTATAGCCTGAGCTTGGAGTCTTCAGAGTTCATCCAAACACTGATACACTTCCCTCCACAAGGCCACATCTATTCTGACAAAGCCACACCTCCTAATAGGCCACTCCCTTTGGGGTCCATTTTCTTAGATACCACCACAGTGATAGACTATCACATTTGTTAACTTGTTTTTAGTCAGCATAGAAATCCTGACCTATGGTTGTGAGATTTTCCCTTTGGAACTTAAAACTATTAGGCAACTAGGTGTCACAAAACCATGACTTTCGACATTCTTATTTCTCAGAAATCAAAGACAATTTTCAAGCTTAGTCAGATTTTTAAAAACAACAAACTTTTTGTTCTTTTGGTGATTTTATAGATACATACAATATATTTTGATAATCTTCACCTGCAGGTTTTTTTTTTAATTAGATTTAGAAAAAAATTTGTTTTCTGTCTGATTGTTTAAGAACTGTGTTTTCAGAAACACACACAGTTAGTAAGCACATAATAACTTTGGAATGCTTGCACTTAAATCAGGTGTCTTTACTGAGTCTCAGGGATCTATGTGGAAGAGGGGGCTGGAAAGATTGTGAAAATCAGAGGTGGATCACTTCAAGGAAGCAATGTTCTCCAGACATAGTGGGACAGATATATATATGTAAACTCACAGAGGCTGCCACAGCACACAGCAGACCTGCCAAACTTCAAAACAGACAACATCCTAGCATGGATGAGTAGTGTTGGACACAGAGAACCCCCAGACAAGGAGCTATTGGCAGGTGATAGCTTCACAGGAGTGACACTGGCTATATTAACCACTCTCCAGGGCAGTTCCCATGCAGGTACAAACTGGACTTCACAAAGCAGGAAAGCAAGAGGAAAGGTGGCTAGGGAAGTGGAGGAGGTGGAAAGGGAAATGATTATAATCTAATATATTTATGAAATTCTCAAGAATGAATTAAAAGCATTTTTAAATAGCAAGAACCTAGAAACAGCCTAGATGTCCCTCAACTGAAGAATGGATTAACAATCTGTGGTACATCTACACAATGCAGTACTACTCAGCAGTAAGAAAAAGTGATACCCTAAATTGTACAGGCAAATGGATGGATTTGGAGTATGTCCTCCTGAGTGAGGTATCACAAACCTAGAAAGATAAGCATGGAATGTACTCACTCATAGTGGACTTTAAACAAAAACCCAAGCATGCCCAAGCTGCAAACTACAACCACTGAACAGCTTGGGATCTGAAACACCTTTGGACCAGCACCTTGGAGTCCATTCCCCCAAGAGAAACACCTGACCCATTCTTGGTATTGGGGTGAGGAAAGCAGATCTGCCTGGAGTGGATGCTGAACTAAGCCACCTTGGGACCTTGGGACCTCCTGCCCTTGTTGGGGAGGAGATAAAGAGATGGGGTTAGGAGAGAGTGACTGGGAGTGGCGGGAAGGGAGTTTGAACAAGGGGATATATGGATAAAAATAAGACTTTATTCACAATAAAAAAAGAAAAGAAAGAAGAAGGTTTAATAACAAAAAAAAAAGAATTACAAGTAAGACATCTTCAGAAATCTGGTGGATTGAGTGATCTTTCAATCCCCTAATGCTCCAAGAGAGAAAGAGAAATTCAAAACCTCACCAGATCCTTAGAGTATCAAGGTCATCTCATGGCAGTCTCAGTCAAGATAGCATTCTCTTTTTATTCCCTGTGCTCTAATTTTCTAGGTCCAGGATCCAAGTGGGAATGTCAGAGAGGAAGTAGTATCTTGGCTGAAGAAACTAGAACTCCTCACCAAGGGAGCATTTCTACAGGCTGGAGGTCAGGAAAGAAGGTGTAGGTTTTCTTTTTAAGGGAAAACTTAAGTTTTAGGCCATTACTTTTTTTTTGGACATTAATTACTGAGTTTATGTATACCATAAGCATGCAATCCCTACAGATATCAGAAGAAAATGATTATTCCTCTGGAGCTGGAATTACAGGCTGTTATAAACAATCATGTATGTACTGAGAACTGAACCAGGGTCCTTTGCAAAACCAGTACATGCTCCTAACCCCAGAGCCATCTCCAGTCTGACTACCCCATTGTTTTCAATAACAAATTTTGACCCATGGGAAGAGTACAAAGTGTTAGATTGCAGTATAAGACTACATTGTGTGACACCCTCAATAAAATAATTTCACACAGATATATGAAAATGAAAACAATAACAGCAGTATGTTAACAATCATAATCTAAGAATAATGAGATTATGACCAAATTAGTTTCCTCTGTGTATGTATCTGTCTCACAAAATTCCCATAATACGATAATATTCTCCAAGCAATAAGCACAATGAACATATCATACATCAGACAGTAAATTATACATAAGTATAAACTATTTTGTCATCTTGAATATTATAAGATGAATATTTCCTGGATTCTTAACCATAATATAATTGAATTTAAAAGCTGCCAATATTTGATTTGTGAACATTAAACCAGACATTAAGTCCAAAAAAAAAAAAACCAAAAAAAAAAGAAAGCAGCGATGATACAATTAAACAAAAGGGGCATGTCTCAGGCCAAGCAAAGCATTATGTGAAAGTTTTGGTCATAAAGTTTTAGCTTTACAGTTAAGGAGAGAAAGAAAGGGATATGACATTTGTGTCTAAATTTAAGTACAACCTCTGAGGCCAGGCATATATCAATGGTATTCCAGAATGAAGGTTGGGGGCAGTCATTAAAAACTTCAATTCAATTTGGACTGTTTTGGAAAACTTCAAGATGGAAGAGCTTACAGAGTCATGGGATACCTGCCAAGGATAGCTGTTAACAGTAAATGGTAATAGCCCAAGGAAAGGATTGTGTTGCAATTAACAATGTCAAATAGAGTTAGAGATCTGAAGATCATTTTGAAATCAGGCATGAATATGTAGTGATCTGAGCTGTTTGTCCAGTTTTGCTTTTATTTGGTATTTCCTCACTATGCCATATTCCTACATTTTGGAATGCATTGTATATTCTGTGTCACCATATGTTAGATGTATATAATCTGATTTTTTTATATTTTGATTTTATTGTAGTTTACAATTAAGAGATTTTATGAGTCTCAGAGGAGACTTACTTTGGAACAAGTTTGAGGCTACTGTAGACTTTGGGGACATTTCAGTTGGACCAAATACATTCTGTATTATTGTATTGTTATGAGTTCATGGTGGACCAAAAAGTAGAATGTGATAGTTTGAGGAATTGACCCACATAACCTCATAAGTATTGGCACTATTAGGAGGTTAGACTTTGTTAGAGGAGGTATATTCTTTAGAAGGAGGTTTATCAAGTAGGCTTGGACTTTAGGTTTCTTTTGCTCAAGATTTGCCCAAATAGACTGTCAACTTTCTATTCCCTGTAAGATGTGGCACTCTCAGCTACTTCTCCAGCCCATGTCTGCCTACATGTTGCCATGTCTTGCCATTGTGATAATGGACTAAACTTCTAAACTGTACGAAAGCCACTTCAATTAAATATTATTATTTATAAAAGTTGCTGTTATCATTGTAACTCTTCACAGCAATAGAAACCCTAAGACAGAACTATATAACATGCAAAGAAGAATGAATTACTAATGACTCAAAATTCTCAAGTTCTCCTGAATTTGCACTCAGAAAGTGCAGACTCCTGTTTGAATATAAGTATGTATATTAATTGAGTTTATATAGAGAGATATGTATATACATATGTTTAAATATGTGTATAAAATTATGTGCCATTCTCTCTTATACCAAGATGCAAATGAGAAGCTTGGAGGATCTGTGATAAAATCTAATAATCAAAATAAGAAAACTTCAACCAATGAACCAACCAATCAAACAATCTTCAAACTAAAAAATATTACATATTTTCTAATGAGTAGAAAACATCTGAGTGGGTCCTCTTTAGAATTTCACTAGGTAGAAAGAAAATCATGGGTTCTAACATCAAATACATGCTCTTGTAACCCTGTACTTTCTAGCTACTGAGGTGACTACAGTGGTTTCTGAAGTTCTTTCTTGCCTTTTGCACCCCTTCTTGTCCTGATTGTCTCCATAGTGAGATTTTTGTTCAGGTTGTCAGTAAAGTTCCCTCACTGTGTATCTGGCACCGTAATATAGGGCTGTGTTCTTTGTTTGCAGATTGTTCAGTTTGTAAGCAAACTTGGCTCTTGGAGGTCTCCCTGCTGATGCTAACTTGGGATTTGAGAGCTGAATTGTAATAAAAGCCTCTGACACTCCATATTTCTCCCATCCAGTTCAGACAATTTGCTGGAGATTTTTGGACACAGTGTACACCATAACTGGTTAATGAGAAGCCAGAGAAAATGTAAGTGAGAAAAAGAGTCTCTGTGGTCTGGACCAGGCCAAGTAGTAACTTCTTCAGCTGCACCTGGAACATGGCATCTGTGGAAAATCAACATTACCATCAGCCAGTCATACATTCAAGAGATAACATGGCTTTACCCATGAAACTTTAAAGCACTTATTGCACTGGACAGAGTAGCAGCACCAGGACAGCCATGATCTGTTAGAGGCTCTAATGAGAAGGAGGAGTAGCTAGGCCTGGGCTATTAGTCTAGTCCATGGGTTGCTTTGAATTGCGTGTTGTTCCTGAGTGGATAAAAGGAAGCACAGGGCAAGTTTTCTAATATTTCTTTCTATTTTTTGATATTTGTCTGGCATTTGCTAGAAAAAATGGTGACAAAAACCAGGAACAATTCCTGTTTCTGTCTGAATTTTCAGTTCCATGTAAATGGTAATTTGTATGATTTTCACAAGCAGACCTTGGATGGCAAACATTAATTTAGTCACATTTATTCTTTGTAGGCTGAAGAGGATACTGCATATTTAATTCATATTCTTGTAAATTCCTGTAGAATATTTTTTTTGGCAGCAAGCTAGTCATATGTCTCTTAGTGGTGTGAATCCTCTATTAAGGAATTACTAGAAATCTTCTATCTTTGTGTCAATTTTATTATCTTATTACTTATATAGAAAATCTAGTTTGTGAGTAAGAAACACACAAACGTTTATTTCACATATTGTTAAATGATTAATTAAGAGGAGATCTAAGAAACTGATTTTTTTTAACTAACAATGATATGAAAGGATTCACCAGCTCACTTTTGGACACCATTCCTGAAGAGAAGTCTTACAATCTGTTGATTTTATCTGTCTTTCTGTCTGTCAGTCTCTCTATCTGACTGCTTTACGTACTTTTATATCATCTATTCTTGTCTTTCTACAGGTTGAAGCACATTACAAAACCATGTTTCTAAACACAATCATTACCTTGATGAAGGATGGGAAAGTAAGCTGTTCTTAACACACCAGAAAAAGAAGTAACATGCAACAAAATCATGGTGGTTATGTTTCCTTAAGTAAACATACAGAGAAGGAAGCCTCCATAGTAAGAAGTGGTCAAGAGGACATGCTTGAACAACAGGAACCCTTTTTCTTGAGGTGAAGGTCACCACAGAGAGGAAGAGATTGTAGGGATTTTTTGATGCCTTGATATTGTAAATCAGTGAAGGAAGAAGAATAACTTAAAGTAACCTGTCAGTAAGGACTCAGAGATCAGCTATAACTTCTTTAGGATTAGACACTTGAGATATTGTGACCCTTATTCCTCTGTGAATAATATTTGTACTGTGATGACTCCCAGGTTTGGAGCCATATTTAAAATTATGAACCAGCCACTGTGTATAATCTCTGAGAATCACCCACACTATAAATGCTGTGTTCGACTTGTTCATGATGATCTGTAGTTTACAAGAATATTTATGGTCAGTTTGCCTCACATTTTGTTTTCGAGAGTTTTCATTGAAGTTATAAAATCTTAGGCAAAAAGATCACATGAATAACTACACATTTCTCATAACATACTAGAGAACATGTATGATATGCTTTACTTAAGATGTTTTGTGTGGATTGTGAGCTGACCTACTAACAGTGTTTCCTCAACTTGTCATTTCTGTTAAAATGGCAAACTTGTTGTAACTGTTTTTATTATGTCAGCTAATAATACATTTGTTAGTTCTGAAACAGTGAATGGTTCCTTGATTGGGTTGTGCTTGAACAGTGCTGAAAATTATAAATATGTTTTTTTTCAACAAAACCAAATTCTAGAGATGAAAAGAGTATGTATATTTATTTAGAAATTATAAAACATATTTTATTTCCCTGTATGTGTATGCCCTGCTTTAAAATAATTAGATGTGTAAGTACCTTAAATTAGAAAACAAATTAGACAATGACTGTTTTATTCATTTCAGATTTACTTTTACTAAACATTCTGTGTCAAAAAAAGAATATATCAAAAAAATGTTTTCCCTGTAATTACCTCAGAGATATATTGTGTACATATTCTCTGATGATTTACAAGTATTCCTTCTGCATACAATAATCTAGAAGAAAGTCACTAAGAAAACAAAACTTATAGAAAATGTGTTCAGGACAAAGCTGCACATTGTTTATAATTTTATTCTATTTAAAAGGTGACTCCTAATACTTAAGTGCTTCTTCAGTTATTTATTTACTTTTGTATAGTGAACACTTGGAAACTCACTAAATAGTAGTGTTACACTCAGAGTACCTTTGCATATTTCTATTGTTGTTAGAATTTTTGTAAATGTAGCACAAGCTATGATCATCTGGGTAGAAGGAACACTACCTGAAATACACTGCTTTCACCTGGTTGGTCTGCAGAAATCCTCTAGAGGCATTTTTACTTCCTTGGAATGGCATGATTATTTAATTAATGAGGAAGAGCTAGAGAATATTTCTTTCCAAAGAGGGAAAGGTGAATTTATTGCAGAGGACACTTATGAAGATGGAGACAGAGTGAAGCTTATCCAGAAGAACGTATGAATCATTAAGTTCTACTCCTTCTCTCTTTCTCTTAGTCCCTGTGGCCCATCCTGGCTGCTCCCTGTCTCACGCTCCTTCTAACTCTCCCTTTCTCGCCTCCTCCCT
>PVIH01030573.1:0-12010 GCA_004025045.1 Sigmodon hispidus | reverse complement strand
TATCAAAAAAAACACAGTAAAAAGAATTTAAAATGTGGAAGATTTAACAATAACTATACAGAGGATAAGAATGATAAGCATGGCTTATCAAGGGAAGAAATACAAATAAGATTGCTACACCTATATTTTCTTTGTGTTCATCTTTCCCTCTGAATTTTTTTTTCCATCCCTGTATATCCTTATTCAAGGTCTCTTCCCCTTTAATTGTTTTTCAGTTGAGGAAAATCTACATTGTTTCCAGTTTGTCACTATTAGGAACAATGTCACAGTGGACATGATTGAGCACACATGATTGAGGTAGAATAGAGCTGTTAGTTTTTTAATGTTTTCTCCCCCCATTGGGAAAGACATACATATTCATTGACAGGTGTCACATGAGAGTTCATTTTAGAGAGTTACTGAGAGGTGGGTACCTGAAGAATAGCAGGAGAGAGAAAGACAGAGAGGGAGAGATGGAGGGAGAGAGAGAGTTGGCTGCCACATGGCATTTCTTTTTAAGAGAAGGGATGGGCTTGAATCTAAATAGCCATGCCTATGAGTGTGCCCTCTGTACAGGGCACCATGTCAGCTTTACCACATGGCTGTTTGTTATATGCCAGGAATTCTTATTTATTATGCATGCCAGGAACAGTTACAGGAGCATCCTTTGAGTGTATGCCTGGGTGTGGTATATATGGGTCTTGAGGTAGATTGATTCCTAATTTTCTAAGAAAATGCCAGATTTATTTCTACAGTGATGTATACATTTGCACTCCTATCATCAATAGAGTGCCCTTTGTTCTACATTCTCTCTCTAGCATGAACTGGCACGTCTATTATTGATCTTAGCCTATAAGTGGAAATCTCAAAGTAGTTTTTAGTTGAATTTTCTTCAGGACTGAAAATGTTGAACATTTCTTTGTTTCTCAGCCTATTGAGATTCCTCTATTGAAATTTTTTTAATATTTAAATAATTTTAATTGGATTTTTGTTTAACTTTTGGTATCTTGTTTTCTGAGTTCTTACATATTTTGGATAGTGAACCTCTATTAGTTGAGATGTTATTAAAGTTATTTTCCCATTCCATAAACTTTCCCTTTGCTCGACTTACAGTGTTCTTTGCCCTGCAGTAGTTTTAGGTTCCTTTTGTGAAATGTTGATCCTAGTCCCTACACTGTAGGTGTCCTGTTCAGCATGTTTCCTCCCATGCCAATGCTTTTAAGGTTATTCTCCACTTTCTTTTCTATCAGGTTTAATGGATTAGACTATGTCTTTTTGTGGGGAGGGAAACAAATGAGGCTTTGATATTAAGTGATATTAATGAACAATGATTGTTAATTCCTTTAATTTTGTTTTTGTTTATGGTGCTAGTGGTGAATGTGTGTGCTTCCCTAGTTTTGTTTTTGCTAATTTATGAATTTATGATTATTTTCTGTATTTTCATGTGTATGTTTACTCTTGTTGGTTGGGATGTTTCTTTCTAGCACCATTGGTAGGGCTGAAATTGTGAATAAATATTGTTGAAATTTAACTTTATCACAAAATATCTCCTTTTCTCAGTTTCTGTTAAGGATAATCAACTGGATTTGCATGTTTGGTATCATATTCTACAGCATAACTGTCCATGCCCTTCTAGTTTTAAAGTCCCAGTTGTGGCTGTCTACAGAGTCCCAGAGCACTCTGGAGCAGGGGCAGATAAAGACTGCCTCTCACCATATCCACAGCTGCTGCTGAGGGAATTTGCATGGCTACCAACCTAAAATTTGAACTCAGTGAAGAGATAACTACAGGGATCCCTGAAGGACAGACTCAGACCCCGCCCAGAGGTGAGGAGGGGTCACCAGGCCCAAGCACCTATATCCCAGCCAGGTAGGGAAAGTCGAGCTCCCATCGATTCCAGTTCTGCTTCCGGGACCAGGTGCTGTCTGCAGAGTCCCAGTGCACTCTGTAGCAGGGGCAGATAAAGTCTGCCTCTCACCATACCCACAGCTGCTGCTGAGGGAACTCACATGGCTACCAACTTCAACTTCCAAATGAGTGAACAGATAACTTCTGGGATCTCTAAAGAACAGACTCAAACCCTGCCCAGAGAGGTGACAGGAGGCACACAAGCCCAAGTGCCACAACTGACCAGGACACATCTAGTCGTGAACCACTGAAGCCATGGGCAAAATTCAGGGGAAAAAAGTACATAATAATGCAAAGAACAACATGGTAACTCCAGAAGAGAGTGGCGCCTTTACAAATACAAGACCTGAACTGAGCAATGAAGAGGAAACAGAAGGAAGCAACACCAAAAATTCCTTTTTGGTGATCATCGAAGCTCTCAAAGAAGATATAAAAAAATTGCCTTAAAGAAATAGAAGAAAATACAAACAAAAAATTGGAAGAAATGAACAAATCTATGAAAGAACCATGCCAGGAACTAAAAGCTGAAAAAAAAGCTGAAATAAAAGCTGAAATAGAAGCAATAAAAAAGGCACAAAATGATGCAAAGATGGAAATAGAAAACCTGAAGAAAAAAGCTGGAACCACAGATACAAGCATAAAAAACAGAGTTCAAGAGATGGAAGATAGAATCTCAGAAGTGGAAGACTCAGTAGCTCAAATAGATATGTCAGTCAAAGAAAATAGTAAAACTAAAAAAGCCATAACTCAAAATGTTCAGGAAATCTGGAAACCATGAAAAGTCCTAATTTGAGAATAATAGGAATAGAAGAAGGAGAAGAATACCAGATCAAAGGCACAGATAATGTTTTCAATAAAATCATAGAAGAAAACTTCCCTAACCTGAAGAAGGAAATGGCTATAAAGATACAAGAAGCTTACTGAAAACCAAATAGATATGACCCCCCCAAAAAAGTCAGTGCACCACATTATAATCAAGCCACAAAACATACAGAACAAAGAAAAAATTTTAAGAGCTGCAAAAGAAAAGGGCCAACTCACATATAAAGGCAGACACATCAGAATAACACCTGACTATTCAATGGAAACGATGAAAGCTAGAAGGGATTGGTCAGAAGTTATACAGACACTAACACAGCATGGATGCCAAACTAGAATACTATACCCTGCAAAATTATCAATCACCACAGACGGAGTAAACAAGGTATTTTAGGACAAAGTCAGACTGAAATAATATCTATCTACCAATCTAGCACTACAGAGAGTATTAGAGGGAAAACTCCAACCTAAGGACTTTAGATACACCCACGAAATCACAAACAATAAATAAGTCCACAGAAGAATACCCTAGAGATAGGAAATACAAACAAGTTGCCACCAAAAATGGCGGGAAATATGAATCAGTGGTCACTAATTTCCCTTAATATCGATGGACTCAACTTTCCTATAAAACGTCACACACTAAGAAGATGGTTACAACAACAGAAGCATTCCTTCTGTTGCCTACAACAAACACACCTCAACCACAAAGACAGACACAAGCTTGGAGTAAAGGGTTGGGAAAAGATTTTCCAGTCAAATGGTCCTAAGAAACAAGTGGGGGTTGCAAGCCTAATATCCAAAAAAGGAGACTTTAAGCTAAAAGCAATTAAAAAGGACCAAGATGGTCACAACTTATTCATCACAGGAAAAATTGGTCAAGAGGAAATTTCAATCTGGAATATTTATGCCCCTAATATAAGGACACATACTTATGTAAAAGAAACACTGCTAAAGCTCAAATCCCACATCAATTCTTACACCCTAATAGTGGGAGACTTCAATGCCCCTCTTTGAACCCTGGATAGATCAACCAGACAGAGTCTCAAAAGAGAAATAAGGAGTCTAAAAGAGGTTATGATGAAAATGGATTTAATAGATATTTGCAGAAGCTTCCACCCAAAGGCAAAGGAATATACATACTTCTCAGCTCTTCATGGAATTTTCTCCAAAATTGACCACATAATTGGACATAAAGCAAATATCAACAGATACAAAAAAAATGGAAACAATCCCTTGTAACATATCAGACCACCAGAGCCTAAAGGTAGTGTTCAACAACACCAAAACCCAAAGAATGCCTACCAACACATGGAAACTAAACATCATCAGCTGAACCATTTCTGGGTCAAGGAAGAAATTAAGAAAGAAATCAAAGTCTTCCTAGAATTCAATGAAAATGAATCCACAAAGTATCCAAACTTGTGGGACACAATGAAAGCAGTCTTAAGAGGAAAATTCATAGTGCTAGATGCCTATATGAAAAAACTAGAGAAATCCCACACTAGAGACCTTACAGCGCAGGTGAAAGCCTTAGAACACGAACTCACCTAGAAGGAGCAGACAGCAGGAAATAATCAAACTTAGAGCTGAAATCAATACAATTGAAACAAAAGGAACAATATAAAGAATCACTGAATCTAAGAGTTGGTTCTTTGAGAAAGTTAACAAGATAGGTAAGCCCTTAACCAAACAAATGGAAAAACAAGAGAGAGTGTTCAAATCAACAAAATCAGATACAAAAAGGGGGACATAACAACAGACCCCCAGGAAATACAGAGATTATCAGATCATATTTTGAAAATCTTTATTCCACAAAATGGAAAACCTAGAAGAAATGAACAGCTTTCTGCACAGGTACCATCTACCAAAATTAAATGAAGATCAAATAAATTACCTAAACAGGTCAATAACCCTTAAGGAAATTGAAGCTGTCATTAAAAACCTCCCCAAATATAAAAGCCCTGGTTCATATGGTTTCAGTGCCAAATTCTACCAGATATTCAAAGAAGAATTAGTACTGTTACTCCTCAACTATTTCACACAGTTGAAACTGAAGGAATATTGCCAAATTCCTTTTTTGAGGCCACAGTTACGCTAATACCCAAGCCACTCAAAGACACAACAAAGAAGGAGAATTACAGACCAATTTCCCTCATGAATATTGATGCAAAAATTCTCAACAAAATTTTGGCAACCGTATATAACAATGTATAAAAGATATCAACCACCACGACCAAGCTGACTTAATCCCATAAATGCAGGGCAGGTTTAACATAGTAAAAACTGTAAATGTTATCCATTATATAAACAAACTAAAGGAACAAAGCCACATGATCATATCGTTAGATGCTGAAAAAGCCTTTGACAAAATCCAATACTCTTTTATGATTAAAGACCTGGAGAGATCAGAAATACAGGGAGATTACCTAAATATTATAAAGGCGATTTACTAGAAGCCGACAGCCAGTATCAAACTTAATGGAGAAAAACTCAAAGCAATCCCACTAAAGTCAGGAACTAGACAAGGATTTCCTCTCTCCCCTTATCTACTCAATATAGTTCTCAAAGTTTTAGCAAAAGCAATAAGGGAATGAAAAGAGATTAAGGGGATACAAATTGGAAAAGAAGAAGTGAAGCTATCTCTATTTAAAGATGATATGATTGTATACATAAGTGACCCACAAAATTCTTCCAAGGATTTGCTACAGTTGATAAACACCTTCAGCAATGTCACAGGATACAAGATTAACTCAAAGAAATCAGTAGCTCTTCTATACACTAATGATAGAAGAGCTGAAAAAGAAATAAGGGAAACATTACCCTTCATAATAACTGCAAATAGTATTAAATACCTTGGAGTAACTATAACCAAAGAAATAACAGACCTATTTGACAAAAATGTTAAATCACTGAGGAAAGAAATTGAAGAGGATCTCAGAAAATGGAAAGCTGTCCCATGTTCCTGGATTGGTAGGATCAACATAGAAAAAATGGCAATTCTACCAAAGGCAATCTACAGATTCAATGCACTACCCATCAAAATCCCAAAACAATATTTTTTTGGACCTTGAAAGAAGAATACTCAATTTCATTTGGAATTACAGGAAAGCCAGAATTGCCAAAACAATTTTGCTCAACAAAAGAACCTCAGGAGGTATCATCACCCCTGATTTCAAGCTATACTATAGAGCTACAGTAATAAAAACAGTCTGGTACTGGCATAAAAACAGACTTGTGGACCAATGGAATTGAATTGAGGATCCAGACATTAACCCAAAAACCTATATACACCTGATCTTTGACAAAATGTCCCAAAACATTCAATGGAAAAAGGACAGTATATTTAACAAATGGTGTTGATATAGCTGGATGGAAGTGTGTAGAAAAATGCAAATAGATCCGATGCTGTCACCCTGCACAAAACTCAAATCCAATTGGATCAAAGAGGTCAACTTAAACCCAGCCACTTTGAACTTGATAGAAAAGAAAGTGGGCAATACACTTCTACAAATTTGCACAGGTGACCACTTCCTAGATATAACACCAGTGGCACAGACTCTAAGACCAACAATCAATAAGTGGGACCTCCTGAAGGTAGGAAGCTTCTGCAAAGCCAAGGACACAGTCAATAGGACAAAATGGCAGCCTACAAAATGGGAAAAGATTTTCACCAACCCTACAAGTGATAGAGGACTGATCTCTAAGATATATAAAGAGCTCAAGAATCTAGAGCCCAAAACCTTGGGGTACAGATCTAAAAAGGGAATTCTCAGCAGAGGAACTACAAATGGCTGAAAGGCACATGAAAAAGTGCTCTTCATCTTTAGCCATCAGAGAAATGCAAATCAAAATATCTTTGAGATACCACCTAACACCTGTTAGATTGGCTAAGAAAAAAGGCACAGAAGACAGCCTACATTGGAGAGGATGCAGAGCATGGGGAACACTCCTCCATTGTTGCTGGGAGTGTAAGCTTGTTCAGCCACTTTGGAATGCAATATGGCAGTTTCTCAGAAAATTAAGAATCAATCTTCCCAAGGATCCAGCAATACCACTTTTGGGTATATACCCTAAAGAGGCACATTCACACTCCAAAGGTATTAGCTCAACTATGTTCATAGTAGCATTATTTGTAATAGCAAGAACCTGGAAACAACCCATATGTCCCTCAACTGAAGAATGGATTAACATACTGTGGTATGTCTACACAATGGAATACTACTCAGCAGTAAGAAAAAAATGATATCCTAAAATTCGTGGGCAAATGGATGGATTTGGATAATAACCTCCTGAGGGAGGTATCACAATCTCAGAAAGATAAGCAGGGGATGCACTCACTCATTAGTGGTCTCTAAACAAACAAACAAGAAAAAAAGCCAAGCATGCCCAAGCGGCAAACCACAACCACTGAACAGCTTGGGATCAGAGACACCCTGGACTGATCCTTCGGATCTCACTCCAAGTATAGGAACACCTGACTCACTCTTGAGGGAGGCGGGACATAACTGGATTTGGCCAGGATTGGAGACTGATCCAAGCATTATTGGGTCAGTGGGACCACAGGACTGTCTGCTCCCTGCCCAGGGAGGGGATGGGGAGTTCTGGAGAAGAAAAAATGTCCTGATGTGGTGGGAGGGGTAGAGACCTTGAATAAGAATGTACAGGGATGGAAAAAAATTCAGAGGCAAAGCTGAACACAAAGTAAAAATATGTGTAGTAATCTTATTTGCATTATCACCCTTGATAAGTCATGCTTATAATTTTTATCTTATTTATAGTTATTGTTAACTCCTCAGCATTTTAAATTCATTTTACTGTTTTTCTTGATAAATACAAAATAAAGAAAAAAATATAAAGTCCCAGTTGTGAAAGCAGGTATAATTCTAATAGTTCTGCCTTTATAGGCTTCTTATTTTTTCCCTTGTAGCTTTTTATAAAATATTTTTTTATTAATTAAATTTTACATACCCTAATCTGGTTTTTTTTCCTCCTTTCCTCACATTTCCTTCACCTCTCTCTCCTCCCCCCTCCAGCCTTTATGTACTCTTCAAATGGGGTAAGGCTTCCTTTGAATATTCAACATACACTAACATATCAAATTGAGAAATGTTCCATCCCTTTTTCCTTGTAAGCAAGGCATCATCCCACAGGGAGAGGGCTCATAGCCATTCATGTATCCAGGATATTTTTGGTCCTATAGCCATGGAGTCTACTAACAAATTTACTAGAGCACACCTATCACCTTTATTCAGAGTTTCTAGTTTGGATGCATGCAGGGTATTCAGCTGTCAGTCCAGCATCAGTAAATTCCCATTAGCTCCAGTAATGTCCCTGTGGTTTTCCCATTGTGCTTTTAACCCCCCCCCATTTCTACACCTATTGTTCTTCCCCTTCTTCACCTGAACTCCAGGAGGTCAGCCAAGTTTTTGGATATAGATGTCAGCATCTTCTTCCATCAGTCTTTTGATGTAAATTTTATGATAGCAATTAGTGTTAGTCACTAATCTGAATGCAGTGGAAGGTGGATTCAGGCACTCACTCTAGCATTGCAGGGAGACTCAGCTAGAAACTCCTTTTGGGTTCCTGTGGATTTTCCTACCTTAAGCCTACATTTCTCAGAATTCTTGAAACTTTACCCATATTCACACCTTTATAATTCATTTACTTCCAAATTTTAGATCTAATTTAGGCCTACATCTTCAACATATCTAGATTACTACTCAGACTAATGTTATCAGTTACTCACAACCTTAGGACATATTCAGATTTTACATCTTAAACTACTTCTTTAGAACTTAAAAACTACTTCCTCATAATACTCATGACTTATTTAGGTTTTCATATTTTTATATCTTCAACTATTTATTCAGACCTAAAAATTACATATTCAAACCCTGATAACTTATTTTGATTTTTGTAATTTTTGACCCAAAAATATAACTTGAACAAAGAATTGGCAGTGAATAAGAGGTATGGCACAGTTTTGTTTATATTGAGATACTTCAATAGTTTAAATGTCAGGGCCTAAGTAAGGAAGTGTTTATGTTATTTACCATACTTATCATGTTTATAAATTTAGTGTTGAACACCTCATAATTTAAGTATATTTATTCTTAACAGTTTATAAGATGTTAGTAGTCTTTATGAATTTTGAAATTTTATGTTTTATACCATATTTTAGCCTTAAAATAATAATAATTGAAGTTCTTTTAGCATTACATTGAAAGCTTTTAATCATGAAACTAAAATTTATATTTCTATTATAGGGCATTATGAATAAAAATAGGTGCAGTAAAGAAATAAAAATAACTGCTTTATGAGTGGAAAGAGAGAAATGTTTATTTCAAATTTCTACCTAGCTATCAGGAAAATGCAGAGGACATGCAAACTCATACATTAAGAGTGAGTCAAAAGACAAAAACATTGTGGTAACAGAGTAAATGAACATTTTCTCAACAAAATAAATAGACTTTCGAATAAGATAGTATATAGTGGATGGGTAGAATTTCAGCCTGCTATGGGGGTATCAGAGAACAGAGCTAAGGTGAAGGCATATTAGAATCAAGGGCAGAGAGAAGGCAAAAATTTATTTAATCAGATCTTTGAGCCCTGAGGACATCTACAGACAGACTGAAAGATCTGAAGAAGTTTCCAAAAATCACAGAAAAGTCATTTTTTTTTCCTGTGAAAACGTCTTTATAAGATTCATTGGAAATTTCTTATGTGAGCACAATTTGTAAATAAACAAAAAGTTCTGAACGCTAATTTTATCCAGAAAGAGAAAGAGTGACCAATATTGTGACAGAGCAAGAAACAGATATTTATAGCAGCAATAAGAAAAAAATTCTGAAAGAGTGATAAAAGTGAAAGTCAGCAGCACCTTAGAGCCCATTCCCTCCAAAGGAACACCTGACCCCTTTATAGTTTCACATGCTGTTATTATTTAAGATCTAGACCACACAGATAATAAAATCACAGAATTTGTCTTCCTGACTCTGGATTGTTTTGTTAGCGTGGTGATCTACATTTATTATTATTATTATTATTATTATTATTATTATTATTGTTATTATTATTATTAAAGTCTCATTTTTATCCATGTATCCCCTTGTTGAAACACCCTTCACCCTCCCACACCTCCCAGTAACTCTCACTTATCCTCATCTTCTTATCTCTTTCCCAGCAAGGGCAGGAGTTCCCAGGGTCCCAAGGTGGCTTATTTCAGCATCCACTACAGGCATATCGGCTTTCTTAACAACAAATGATTTTTGGAAACCTGGATATCCCAATGCATTAGTATGAAATCAGAACTATGTCTATTATTCTGCCAAAAAATAGATCTAATTTGACAAAGACCTCATTTTTAACACTAAAGCACTACAAGTATTAGAAGAAAACATAGACAGTGCTCTATAATAAAATATGTATTGGAAGTAACTTTTTAAATAGAATCTCATTGGCCAATAAATTAAGGCTCATAACTGACAACTGGAACCTTAAAAACATTAGAGTCTTCTGTAAAACTAAGGAAATAATTAACTGAAGAAAGCTACAAGATAATTGCAAAACAATCTGTGCCAGTCATTCATTTGAAAGAGGATTAATATCTAAACTATACTTTAAATTAGAGTCAAAGCAACAACAATTCAATTATATAATGGGATTGGAATCTAAACAGAGCATACTTGGAAGAAGAAATTAAAATTGTAAAGAAGCACATCAAACAATAAAAATTATCATAAGCAGTTAGGAAAATAGAAACTTTTAAAACTGATATTTCAGCTTACACCTGTCATAATGGGTAAGGTCAAATAACAGTGAATAACAAAAGCTAGGGAGGTGGTTGAGAAAGATGGACCATCACTGATGGTTAGTGGGAAGGCACATTGGTGAAGCTACACTGGAAATTATTATGGAAAATCCTAAATATAATAACAATAAATTTTTCATATCCTATACCACTCCTTGGCATATTACCAATAGCCCAATAGCCCCAATATTTATTTAACATCCTTCTCTACAGGCTTTTGCTCATTATTACTTGTACCCATTCTAGTCATAATAACCAGTAAATGGAAAAAATCTCAATGTCCTTCAGTTGATTAATAGTTATACAAAATGGGGTACATGTAAAGAAAATTCTACTGTAAAGGAAAATAAAATTATTACCTATGTAGGTATATGTGTAGGTAAATGTGGTGGACCTAGGGAAAATTATGATGAGCAAAGTAAAGTAGAACCTAGAAGATATATGTTATGTTATTTTCTTATCTGAGGTTTCTAGCTCTGAATCCTCATATGTGAATATAAAACATGGAGTACCCATAGAAACTAGGAAATTGTAAAGTGACCATAGATCATTCATGGCTTAATTAGGTAATAATAGGACACAAGTTATGAGTTGAAAATAAAATAATTGAGCAGGTGCTCCAGTTCAGTGGAAGGAGGAAATACATATGGAAGAATGGGAATAAAAAAAAAAACAAATAATGCAAAGGTTGTTTAATAAATACTTAAGGAATCTTACTACTTTTATATTTGACTAAAATTATATATTATATCTGTAAATATATAAATAGATATGTATACTTACATTCATATTATAAAAGAAATTAAGCCATGTAGGCAGACAATGCTACCAGTACACCAACAAAAGCTCATGGAACAGGCATGAGAAACTTCTTTTCTTATGGTTGGAGGGTAGTTCAATTGAATCCCCATACAATGAAGATTATTGTTGCTTCTCAGTGATTTAAGATGGTCTTATATTTCTAAACACAACGTGCATGTAGGACACAAGACTCTGATGATTTGAGATAGATGTGACCTAAGATTCTCTTTATTGCTTTACATGATTCAAAAAATGCTATGCAATTTTCCAAGGAAAAGAAAGACTGTGATTAAACAGTCCAACATAGCAATAATTCCTAGGAGCAATAATTATCAGCATGACAAGACAGACATAAATTTAAAATAAGTTGTAGTTGTACAGGTGGTAATCACTAGATGTTAAATTGTACTTAAGGTCCATTCAACAAAAGAAAAATTATTCCCATTTTAGAAAATTTAGCCAGGTTTGGGGGACAAATGAAGTCATAAAACTAGGAAAAAAAATCCCACTACCACCACTGTGTTAAAGGAAACTGTTTCACAGAAAGCTTCTTGGTATTTTGGCAATTTGCTGTCTTTCCATCACTTATTCCCTAATCTTTTTTAAACCATAGATTGAGAAGCTCTAGTGTAAATGTTTCCACTTGGACTTGATCTACACATTGTGTCCAGCTGTGGTTTTCTCTGCTCT
>PVIH01030572.1:0-12009 GCA_004025045.1 Sigmodon hispidus | reverse complement strand
TGACCACGCCCACACAGAACCATGAACACTTTTCCTGGACACGCCCACTTTGACTGAACTCACACATTTACTGTCCACGGCCACTTTGGCCATGGCCAGAACATGGCACGTTTCTTTGATTGACCCCAACCACTTTGACTGACCACGCCCACACCAAACCAAGCTCACTTTTTCTGGCCACGGCCACCATGAATGACCACGCCCGCACAGAACCAAGAACACTTTTATTGGCCTCGCCATGTTTGGCTGGCCACGCCCACTTTGACTGAACTAACACACATTTACTGTCCACGGCCACTTTGGCCACGGCCAGAACATGCCACGTTTCTTTGATTGACCCCACCCACTTTGACTGACCATGCCCACACCAAACCCCACCTACATTTCCTGGTCACAGCCACCATGAATGATCACGCCCTCTCCTGGCTTCTTTTGAATACATGTGTTTTTCCCTTCAGCAGGAGAACATATGTTTCCTTCCACAGAGGATTAATTGAGATGTTGCTTTCTCTATCGTTTGAACAGATGTGTTGTTTCTTCAACATCAATAGAAACGTTTTCCTACCTAGTCCTTAAGGGAGATGGTGCTTCCTTTCCTCTTTTAACAAATGTTCTTTTCCCTTCAGCGTTAATACACAACTTTTCTTACACAGATCCTAAAAAGAGGTGTTGCTTCATCTCCTCGTTTGAACACATGTATTTTATTTTCAATGTCAATACACATGATTTCTTATAAATAGCAATGAGAGAGATGTTGCCTCCTCTCCTCGTTTGAACACACTTTTTTTCTGTTCTGTGATCATACACACATTTACTTACAAAGAGCATTAAGAGTGATGTTGCCTCCACTCCTAGTTTGCACACGTCTTTTTCTCTTCAGTGTCAATACACACGTTTAATTACACAGAGCATGAAGAGAGTTCTTGAGTCCTCCACTCGTTTAAACACCTGTGTTTTTCTCTTCAGCGTAAATGCCCACGATTTCTTACACAGAGCCTTAAGAGGTGTATGTTCCTCTCCTTGTCTGAAAACATGTGTTTTTGTCTTCAGCATCTATACACATGTTTTCTTACATAGAGCATTAAAAAAGATGTTGCTTCCACTCCTCGTTTGAACACGTGTTTATGTCTTCAGTGCCAATACACACGTGTTCTTACACAGAGCATTAGAAATGTTGAGCCCTCACCTTGTTTAAATACATGTGTTTTTATATTCATCGCACGTACACATGTATTCTTACAAAGAGCCTTAAGAGAGATGTTGCTTCCTGTCCTCGTTTGATCACATATGTTTTTTTCTTCATTGTCCATACACACACATTCTTACACATAGCATTTAGAGAGATGTTGATTCCTCTACTTGTTTACACACGTGTTTTTATCTTCAGTGTCGATACATACATTTTCTTACACAGAGCATTAGGGAACATGTTAGTTACTATTCTCTCTACTTTCTCAGGCCAGGTCCACTTTGATTGGCCATGGTCACTTTGACCTACCACGCCCACACCTAGCCACTCTTACTTTGACTTAATGAGGCCACTTTGACTGGCCACGAAGACGTTGAATGAGCACGTCGACAACATTCCTTGCACACTTTTACTGTCCATGGCGACTTTCAATAAAAAACCACGCACACTTTCACTGTCCATGGCAGATTTCAATGACCACGCCCACACAGATCCATGAACACTTTTTCTGGCCACACCCACTTTGAATGAACTAACCCACATTTACTCTCCACGGCCACTTTGACCACGGCCAGAACATGCCACGTTTCTTTGATTGACCCCACCCACTTTGACCATGCCCACACCAAACCACGCCAACTTTTCCTGGGCACGGCCACCATGAATGACCACGCCCACAGAGAATCAAGAACACTTTTATAGGCCACGCCATATTTGGATGGCCACACCCACTTTGACTGAACTCACACACATATACTGTCCACGGCCACTTTGGCAACGGCCAGAACATGCCACGTTTCTTTGATTAACCCCAGTCACTTTGACTGACCACACCAACATTGAACCTCGCCCACTTTTCCTGGCCTCGGCCACCATGAATGACCACGCCCACCAGGAACCAAGAACACTTTTATCGGCCACGCCACGTTTGGCTGGCCACGCCACTTTGACTGAACTAACACACATTTACTGTTCACGGCCACTTTGGCCATGGCAAGTACATGCCACGTTTCTTTGATTGACCCCACCCACCTTGAATGAACATGCCCACACCAAACCATGCCCACTTTTCCTGGGCACGGCCTGCATGAATGACCACTCCCACACAGAACCAAGAACACTTTTACCGGCCATGCCACATTTGACCGGTCACGCCCACTTTGACTGAACTCACCCACATTTACTGTCCACGTTCATTTTGGCCACGGCCAGAACATGCCATGTTTCTTTGATTGACCCCACCCACTTTGACTGACCACGCCCACACCAAAACATGCCCACTTTTACTGGCCACGGCCACCATGCCTGTCCACGCCCTCTCCTGGCTTCATTTGAATACATGTGTTTTTCACTTCAGCGGGAGAACATATGTTTCCTTCCATAGAGGATTAATAGAGATGTTGCTTTCTCTATCGTATGAACAGTTGTGTTTTTCATCAACATCAATAGAAATGTTTTCCTACCCAGAGCCTTAAGGGAGATGGTGCTTCCTTTCCTCTTTTTAACACATATGCTTTTCCCTTCAACGTTAATACACAACTTTACTTACACAGATCCTAAAAAGAGGTGTTGTTTCTTCTCCTCGTTTGAACACATGTATTTTATTTTCAATGTCATTACACATGTTTTCTTACAAAGAGCAATCAGAGAGATGTTACCTCCTCTCCTCGTTTGAACACACTTTTTTTCTGGTCTGTGATCATACACACATTTACTTACAAAGAGCATTAAGAGTGATGTTGCCTCCACTCCTAGTTTGCACACGTCTTTTTCCCTTCAGCGTCAATACACACGTTTAATTACACAGAGCATGAAGAGAGTTGTTGAATCCTCCACTCATTTAAACACATGTGTTTTTCTCTTCAGCATAAATACACATGATTTCTTACACAGAGCATTAAGAGGTATTGGTTCCTCTCCTCATTTGACCACGTGTTTTTCTCTTCAGCATCTATACACATGTTTTCTTACATAGAGCATTAAAAAAGATGTGGCTTCCACTCCTCGTTTGAACACGTGTTTATGTCTTCAGTTGCAGTACACACGTTTTCTTACACACAGCTTAGAAATGTTGAGCCCTCTCCTTGTATAAATACATGTGTTTTTATATTCATCGCACGTACACATGTATTCTTACAAAGAGCATTAAGAGAGATGTTGCTTCCTATCCTCGTTTGATCACATATGTTTTTTTCTTCATCGTCCATAAACACACATTCTTACACTTAGCATTTAGAGAGATGTTCCTTCCTCTACTTGTTTACACACGTGTTTTAATCTTCAGCGTCGATACACACATTTTCTTCCACAAAGCATTAGGAAACATGTTAGTTACTATTCTCTCCACTGTGTCGGGCCAGGTCCACTTTGATTGGCCACGGCCACTTTGACTTACCACGCCCACACCAAGCCATGCTAACATTGACTAAATAAGGCTACTTTGACTGTCCACGAACACATTGAATGAGTACTTCGACAACATGCCACGCACACTTTTACTGTCCACGGCGACTTTCAATGAGCACGCACACACAAAACCACGCACACTTTCACTGTCCACTGCAGATTTCAATGACCACGCCCACACAGAACCATGAACACTTTTCCTAGCCACGCCCACTTTGACTGAACTAACCCACGTTTACTGTCCACGGCTATTTGTCCACGGTCAGACCATGCCACGTTTCTTTGACTGACCCCACCCACTTTGACCACGCTCACACCAAACCACTCCCATTTTACTGTCCATGGCCACCATGAATGACCACGCCCACACAGAACAAAGAACACTTTTATCGGCCACGCCACGTTTGACAGGCCACGCCCTTGTTTACAGATCTTGCAAGCTTTGACCACAGCCACTATGATCACAGCCACAACATGCCACGTTTCTTTGATTGACCACTCCCACTTCGACTGACCACGCCCACTTCAAACTACGCCCACTTTTCCTGGCAACGGCCACCATGATTGACCACACCCTCACAGAAAAGAGAACACTTTTACTGGCCTCGCACGTTTTGGCTGGCCACACCCACTTTTACTGAACTCTCCTACATTTACTGTCCACGGCCACTTTGGCCACGGCCAGAACATGCAAGATTTCTTTGATTGACCCCACCCACTTTGACTGACCACGCTCACACCAAACAACGCCCACTTTTACTGGCCACAGCCACTATGGCTGACCACTCCCTCTCCTGGCTTCATTTGAATACATGTGTTTTTCACTTCAGTGGGATAACATATGTTTCCTTCCACAGAGCATTAATAGAGATGTTGCTTTCTCTATCGTTTGAAAAGATGTGTTTTTTCTTCAACTTCTATAGAAACGTTTTCCTACCCAGAGCCTTAAGGGAGATGGTGCTTCCTTGCCTCTTTTTAACACATGTGCTTTTCCCTTCAGTGTTAATACACAACTTTTCTTACACTGATCCTAATAAGAGGTGTTCCTTCATCTCCTCATATGAACACATGTATTTTATTTTCAATGTCAATACACATGAATTCTTACAAATAGCAATCAGAGAGATGTTGCCTCCTCTCCTCGTTTGAAGACACTTTTTTCTGGTCTGTGATCATACACACATTTACTTACAAAGAGCATTAAGAGTGATGTTGCCTCCACTCCTAGTTTGCACACGTCTTTTTCTCTTCAGCGTCAATACACACGTTTAATTACACAGAGCATGAAGAGAGTTGTTGAGTCCTCCACTCATTTAAACACATGTGTTTTTCTCTTCAGCGTAAATACACAGGATGTCTTACACAGAGCATCAAGAGGGGTATGTTCCTCTCCTTGTCTGAACACAAGTGTTTTTGTCTTCAGCATCTATACACATGTTTTCTTACATAGAGCATTAAAAAAGATGTTGCTTCCACTCCTCGTTTGAACACGTGTTTATGTCTTCAGTGCCAATACACACGTTTTCTTACACAGAGCATTAGAAATGTTGAGCCCTCTCCTTGTTTAAATACATGTGTTTTTATATTCATCGCACGTACACATGTATTCTTACAAAGAGCATTAAGAGAGATGTTGCTTCCTATCCTCCTTTGATCACATATGTTTTTTTCTTCATCGTCCATACACACATATTCTTACACATAGCATTTAGAGAGATGTTCCTTCCTCTACTTGTTTACACATGTGTTTTTATCTTCAGCGTCGATACACACATTTTCATCCACAAAGCATTAGGAAACATGTTAGTTACTATTTTCTCCACTTTGTCGGGCCAGGTCCACTTTGATTGGCCAAGGCCACTTTGACTTACCACGCACACACCAAGTCACGCTTTCTTTGACTGAATGAGGCCACTTTGACTGGCCACGATCACGTTGAATGAGCACGTTGACAACATGCCACACACACTTTTACTGTCCATGGCGACTTTCAATAAAAAACCACGCACACTTTCACTGTCCATGGCAGATTTCAATGACCACGCCCACACAGATCCATGAACACTTTTTCTGGCCACACCCACTTTGACTGAACTAACCCACATTTACTCTCCACGGCCACTTTGACCACGGCCAGAACATGCCACGTTTCTTTGATTGACCCCACCCACTTTGACCACGCCCCCACCAAACCACGCCCACTTTTCCTGGGCACGGCCACCATGAATGACCACGCCCACACAGAACCAAGAACACTTATTTTTATAGGCCACGCCATATTTGGATGGCCACACCCACTTTGACTGAACTCACACACATATACTGTCCACGGCCACTTTGGCAACGGCCAGAACATGCCACGTTTCTTTGATTAACCCCAGTCACTTTGACTGAGCACACCAACACCGAACCACGCCCACTTTTCCTGGCTTCGGCCACCATGAATAACCATGCCTACCAGGAATCAAGAACACTTTTATCGGCCACGCCACGTTTGGCTGGCCACGCCACTTTGTCTGAACTCACACACATTAATTGTTCACGGCCACTTTGGCCATGGCAAGTACATGCCACGTTTCTTTGATTGACCCCACCCACCTTGACTGAACACGCCCACACTAAACCACGCCCACTTTTCCTGGGCACGGCCTCCATGAATGACCATGCCCACACAGAACCAAGAAAACTTTTACCGGCCATGCCACATTTGACCAGACACGCCCACTTTGACTGAACTAACCCACATTTACTGTACACGGCCATTTTGGCCACGGCCAGAACATGCAATGTTTCTTTGATTGACCCCACCCACTTTGACTGACCACGCCCACACCAAAACACGCCCACTTTCACTGGCCACGGCCACCATGCCTGTCCACGCCCTCTCCTGGCTTCATTTGAATACATGTGTTTTTCACTTCAGCGACAGAACATATGTTTCCTTCCACAGAGCATTAATAGAGATGTTGCTTTCTCTATCGTTTGAACACATGTGTTTTTTCTTCAACATCAATAGAAACGTTTTCCTACCCAGAGCCTTAAGGGAGATGGTGCTTCCTTTCCTCTTTTTAACACATGTGCTTTTCCCTTCAGCGTTAATACACAACTTTTCTTACACAGATCCTAAAAAGAGGTGTTGCTTCATCTCTTCATTTGAACACATGTATTTTTTTCAATGATTTCTTACATGATTTCTTACAAATAGCAATCAGATAGATGGTGCCTCATCTCCTCGTTTGAACACACTTCTTTTCTGGTCTGTGATCTTACACACATTTACTTACAAAGAACATTAAGAGTGATGTTGCCTCCACTCCTAGTTTGCACACGTCTTTTTCTCTTCAGCGTCAATACACACGTTTTATTACACAGAGCATGAAGAGAGTTGTTGAGTGCTCCACTCGTTTTAACACATGTGTTTTTCTCTTCAGAGTAAAAACACATGATTTCTTACACAGAGCATTAAGAGGTGTTGGTTCCTCTCCTCTTTTGAACACATGTGTTTTTGTCTTCAGCATCAATACACATGTTTTCTTACATAGAGCATTAAAAAAGATGTTGCTTCCACTCCTCGTTTGAACACATGATTATGTCTTCAGTGCCAATACACACGTTTTCTTACACAGAGCGTTAGAAATGTTGAGCCCTCTCCTTGTTTAAATACATGTGTTTTTATATTCATCGCATGTACACATGTATTCTTACAAAGAGCATTAAGAGAGATGTTGCTTCCTGTCCTCGTTTGATCACATGTGTTTTTTTCTTCATCATCCATACACACACATTCTTACACATTACATTTAGAAAGATGTTGCTTCCTCTGTTTGTTTACACACGTATTTTTATCTTCAGCGTCGATACACACATTTTCTTCCACAGAGCATTAGGAAACATGTTAGTTACTATTATCTCCACTAAGTCGGGCCAGGTACAATTTGATTTGCCACAGCCACTTTGACTTACCACGCACACACCAAGTCACACTTACTTTGACTGAATGAGGCCACTTTGACTGGCCACGAACACGTTGAATGAGCACGTTGACAACATGCCACGCACAATTTTACTGTCCACGGCGACTTTCAATGAGCACGCTCACAGATAACCACGCACACTTTCACTGTCCACGGCAGATTTCAATGACCACGCACACAGAACCATGAAAACTTTTCCTGGCCATGTCCACTTTGACTGAACTCACCCACATTTACTGTCCAAGGCCACTTTGGCCACAGCCAGAACATGCCACTGTTATTTGATTGACCTCATCCAATATGACTGATCAAGCCCACACCAAACCACGACTACTTTTAATGGTCACGGCCACCATGATTGACCACGCCAACACAAAACCAAGAACAGGTTTATCGGCCAAGCCACGTTTGGCTGTCCAAGCCCACTTTCACTGAACTCACCCACATTTACTGTCCACGGCCAGTTTGGCCACTGCCAGAGCATGCCACGGTTCTTTGATTGACATCACCCATTTTGACTGAACACGCCCACACCAAACCACAACCACTTTTAATGGCCACGGCCACCATGAATGACCACGTCAACACAGAACCAAGGACACTATTAACGGCCACGCCACGTTTCACTGTCCACGCCATAGTTTACAGATCTTGCAAGCTTTGACCACGGCCACTAATACCACAGCCACACTTGCTACGTTTCTTTGATTGACCACACCCACTTTGACTCACCACGCCCACACCAAACCACACCCACTTTCCCTGTCCACGGCCACGATGAATGACCACGCCCACACAGAACCAAGAACACTTTTATCGGCCATGCCACGTTTGGCTGGCCACGCCCACTTTGACTGAACTCACCCACATTTACTGTCCTCGGCCATTTGGCCACCACCAGAACATGCCACGTTTCTTTGATTGACCACACCCACTTAGCCTGACCATGCCCACCCCAAACCAACCTCACTTTTCCAGGTCTTGACCACCATGAATGATCACGCCAACACAGAACAAAGAACACTTTTATCAGCCATGCCACGTTTGGCTGGCCACGCCCACTTTGACTGAACTTACTAAAATTTACTGTCCTCGGCCACTTTGGCCACGAACAGAACATGCCACGTTTCTTTTATTGACCCCACCCACTTTGACTTACCACGCCTATACAGAATAACACCCACTTTTTCTTGCCACGGCCACCATGGGTGACCACGCCCTCTCGTCCCTTCATTTGAATACATATGTTTTTCACTTCAGCGGGAGAACATATGTTTCCTTCCACAGAGCATTAATAGAGATGTTGCTTTCTCTATCGTTTGAACAGATGTGTTTTTTCTTCAACATCAATAGAAACGTTTTCCTACCCAGAGCCTTAAGTGAGATGGTGCTGCCTTTCCACTTTTTAACACATGTGCTTTTCCTTTCAGCGTTAATACACAACTTTTCTTATAGAAATCCTAAAAAGAGGTGTTGCTTCATCTCCTCGTTTGAACACATGTATTTTATTTTCAATGTCAATACACATGTTTTCTTACAAAGAGCAATCAGAGAGATGTTGCCTCCTCTCCTCGTTTGAACACACTTTTTTTCTGGTCTGTGATCATACACACATTTACTTACTAAGAGCATTAAGAGTGATGTTGACTCCACTCCTAGTATGCACACGTTTTTTTCTCTTCAGGGTCAATACACACGTTTAATTACACAGAGCATGAAGAGAGTTGTTGAGTCCTCCACTTGTTTAAACACATGTGTTTTTCTCTTCAGCATAAACACACACGATTTCTTACACAAAGCATTAAGAGGTTTTGGTTCCTCTCCTCGTTTGAACACATGTGTTTTTGTCTTCACAATCTATACACATGTTTTCTTACATAGAGCATTAAAAAAGATGTTGCTTCCACTCCTCGTTTGAACACGTGTTTATGTCTTCAGTGCCAATACATACGTTTTCTTACACAGAGCATTAGAAAAGTTTAACCCTCTCCTTGTTTAAACACATGTGTTTTTATATTCATCGCACGTACACATTTATTCCTACAAAGATCATTTAGAGAGATGTTGCTTCCTGTCCTCGTTTGATCACATATGTATTTTTCTTCATCGTCCATACACACACATTCTTATACATAGCATTTAGAGAGATGTTGCTTCCTCTACTTGTTTACACACGTGTTTTTATCTTCAGCGTCAATACACACATTTTCTTACACAGAGCATTAGGAAACATGTTAGTTACTACTCTCTCCACTTTATCGGGCCAGGTCCCCTTTGATAGCCACGGCCACTTTGACTTACCAAGCCCACACCAAACCACGCCCACTTTTTGGCCACAGCCACCATGAATGACCACGCCCACACATAACCAAGAACACTTTCATCGGCTACGCATCGATAACCTGACCACGCCCACTTTGACTGAAGTCACCCACATTTACTGTCCACGGCCACGTTGGCCACGGCTAGAACATGCCACGTTTCTTTAGACTGACCACACCAACTCTGACTGACCACGCCCACACCAGACCATGCCCACTTTTCCTGTCAACAGCAACCATGAATGACCACGACCACAGAGAACCAAGAACACTTTTATCGGCCACGACACATTTGGATGGCCATGCCCAATTTGACTGTACTCACCAACATTTACTGGACACGGCCACGTTAGCCATGGCTAGAACATTCCATGTTTCTTTGACTGACCACACCCACATTGACTGACCACGACCACACCAAACCCGCCCACTTTCCCTGTCCACGGCCACCATGAATGACCATGCCCACACAGAACCAAGAACACTTTTATCGGCCAAACCACGTTTGGCTGGCCACACCCACTTTTACTGAACTCACCCACATTTACTGGCCATGGCCACTTTAGCCACGGCAAGAACATGCCATGTTACTTTGATTGACCACACCCACTTGGACTGACCATGGCCACACCAAACCAACCTCACTTTTCCAGGCCACGGCCACCATGAATGACCATGTCCACACAGAACCATGAACACTTTTATCGGCCATGCCACTTTTGGCTGGCCATGCCCACTTTAACTGAACTTACCAACATTTACTGTCCATGGCCACTTTGGCTACAGACAGAACATGCCACGTTTTTTATTGACCCTAACCAATTTGACTGACAACGCACATACCAAACCATGCCAACTTTTACTTGCCACGGCCACCATGGGTGACCACGCCCTCTCCTCCCTTCATTTGAATACACGTGTTTTTCACTTCAGCGGGAGATCATATGTTTCCTTCCTCAGAGCATTAATAGAGATGTTGCTTTCTCTATCGTTTGAACAGATGTGTTTTTTCTTCAACATCAATAGAAATGTTTTCCTACCCAGAGCCTTAAGGGAGATGGTGCTTCCTTTCCTCTTTTTAACACATGTGCTTTTCCCTTCAGCGTTAATACACAACTTTTCTTACTCAGATCCTAAAAAGAGGTGTTGCTTCATCTTCTCGTTTCAACACATGTATTTTATTATCAATGTCAATACACATGTTTTCTTAAACAGAGCAATCAGAGAGATGTTGCCTCCTCTCCTCATTTGAACAAAATTTTTTTCTGGTCTGTGATCATACACACATTTACTTACAAAGAGCATTAAGAATGATGTTGTCTCCACTCCTAGTTTGCACACGTCTTTTTCTCTTCAGCGTCAATACGCACGTTTAATTACACAGAGCATGAAGAGAGTTGTTGAGTGCTCCACTCGTTTAAACACATGTGTTTTTTTCTACAGCGTAAAAACACATGATTTCTTACACAGAGCATTAAGAGGTGTTGGTTCCTCTCCTCGTTTTAACACACATGTTTTTGTCTTCAGCATCTATACATATGTTGTCTTTCATAGAGCATTAAAAAAGATGTTACATCCACTCCTCATTTGAACACGTGTTTATGTCTTCAGTGCCAATACACATGTTTTCTTACACAGAGCATTGGAAATGTTGAGCCCTCTCCTTGTTTAAATACGTGTGATTTTATATTCATCGCACGTACACATGTATTCTTACAAAGAGCATTAAGAGAGATGTTGCTTCCTGTCCTCGTTTGATCACATATGTTTTTTCTTCATCTTTCATACACGCACATTCTTACACAAAGCATTTAGAGAGATGTTCCCTCCTCTAATTGTTTAACACGTGTTTTTAACTTCAGCGTCGATACACACATTTTCTTACACACAGCATTAGGAAACATGTTAGTTACTATTCTCTCCATTTTGTCAGGCCAGGTCCTCTTTGTTTGGGCACGGCCACTTTGACTTACCATGCCCAAACCAAGCCACTCTTTCTTTGACTGTATGAGGGCACTTTGACTGGCCACGAACACGTTAACTGAGCACGTCGACAACATGCCACGCAGACTTTTACTGTACATGGCGACTTTCAATGAGCATGCCCACACAAAACCAC
>PVIH01030571.1:0-12012 GCA_004025045.1 Sigmodon hispidus | reverse complement strand
TGCTACTTTTAAACTCTTGTTTCCTTTGTACCTTCTACTATCTTCTTAAATGCCTGTCTGGCATGCTTCTTCTTCACATCTTCCAACTTTTACTATTTCTTCATAATATATTTTAGATATAATGATACTTTGTGACATGTGTTTCTTTTGATTTTTCCACTTGCATTCCTTCCTGTCTTAATATCTTACCTTTTCCTGTTTGCACAAAATCTAACATGTCTTTTATGAAAAAGCTAGGCTCAGGCTGTAGAGAAGACTAATGACTTAGGTGCAAAGACAGCTCCTACAGAGAATCTGGATTTAATTCTGAACACCCACATGGCAGAACACAAATGTCTGTAACTCCCCTTTCAGAAGATAAGACACCTTCACACTAAAGCACATAAAAACAAAAATTTAAATATATTATTTATTTAAAGAAAGGTAGACAAAGACACTGACCTAAAGCTGAAATTTCATAGAAACATAGGAAAAGCCACAGAGAAATGCTCACTAATACTGAATCCTCAGGCCATAGGGAAAGATCCTTTATCCTCACACTGAATAACTCTGAAAACTCATACAAAAAGCAGGGAAGCAAAAAGAAGCAGAATCTGAAAAAAGGGAAGCCCCAGACTGAACTCCTGGATGCTGGGATCACGTGCTATTGTGGGAGACCCAGACACATAGCTCTGGTTCTGAGAACTACAGATGGGGTGTGGCTAGCACCCTTTTTGGACCCTAATGCAAGTTGCTTATGCTGTCTGTTTGTTTCTGCACTCTTGGAGAGTCTCACTTGGGAAATTATGACTCTCCAAAAATTCCCCTAGGTTCAATCTTGTGTCAGTGAGTATTTATATAACTCCCAAAAATATATTGACTTTTTATTGATTGGCAATTTATTGTACAGATATTAAAAGTGTCTCAAATAACCACACAAACTTTTATATTAATTTTATGCTGATCAGCCTGGGGCTTGGGTCTATGACGTGCTAACTCTTTACTTTTAAACTAACTCCTCTTTCGTTTCTTGGTACTGTTTCTCAGAATAGCATTTTGACTGCATCTGCTAATGTCTCTGAAGTCTCTCTGGTGTCTCTGAAGTCTCACTGTATTCTCTCTGATCTCACTGAAGTCTCTATGTGGTCTGACATTTTTCTGGTGTCTCTGCAATCTCTGAAGTCTCTCTGTTAGTTCTGGGGACCCTGGCATCTCTTTGGTGTATCTGAAGTCTCTCTGGTGTATCTGCTCTGGTATCTGTGAAGTCTCTCTAGAGTCTCTATGTTGTCCCTTTTTTCTGACATCTCTGTTGTCTCTAAATACACTTTGCTGTCTCTGGCATCTCTGTGTTATCTCTAAAATCTCTCTGGCATCACTCTGTTGTCTCTGGAGACTCTGATATTTCTCTTATCTTTCTAGTGTTGATGAATTCTCTTTGGAGTCTCTCTGGAGTCTCTCTTGTTTCTCTTGCATTTCTCTGATGTCACTGCTATCTCTGGAAAACTTCTGGAATCTCTCTGATGTCTCTGAAGTCTCTCTGCTGTCTCCGACAACTCTCTTGTTTCTGATTCCTCTATAGTTTCTCTGGAATCTCTCTGGTGACTCTGGTATCTTTCTGTTGTCTCTGAAGACTCTCTGGAGTCCCTCTGGTTTCTCTGGAATTTTTCTGGTGTCTCTGCTGTCTCTGGTGTCACTGGAGTCTCTTTGGTGTCTTTGGAATGTCTCTATTCTCTCCCACCTTGTAATTTTTTCTTTGTGCAGCTGTACCACATTCTGTATAAACCTCACTTGTGTGGGGAATAAAGGTCTATAATCCCAAGTGCTTAAAATAATGGTCAGAGCCTCCACTGCCTGGCTCTATGTGGCAATGAAGTTACAGACCCAAATGGATCTGAGCCTCCCTGAGTAGATTTATCATGTGTGACCTTTGCTCAACCTTAATGGCTGACACTGCAGCTGCCTCTGTCCTAAGACTCTGGGACAAGCTTTATATGTTAAAAAACACACAAAATATCACACAAAGATCTCCCATTTCTGACCAGCCAGGCTGATGCTTGTCTTTTCTCTGCCAATTTTCAAGCAAGTAATTGTACCACAGGCTAGCCCACAGCCCTATCTCCTGGAAAAATTTCTTTTACATTACATGAATTTAGGTGTGAGTCAAATTTATATTAAATAACATGGTTAACTATATTCTCAGCATTTACTGTAAATTTATACATTGCATAAATCTAGATGAGAGAAACATGTAACAAAAGAAATATCACTGTTAACTGTCTCTACAACACAGCAGATAATGTTTTCAAAGTACTAATGAATAATCATTTCAGAGATATTCAAGTTATAACAATGAAACAATGAGTCAGGTCATGGTGCTCTCTGCTGTGGACACAGATTTGATTAATTCAGTTTATATTGAAAATACTGCACAGGTTCAGGTGATGTGCCCTTTGTTGTTGAGGGGACAAAAATGGTTAATTAGAGTATATAAAGATAAAAAGACTCATGATGGTGATCTCTGCTGCAAAGGAAATTCATATTTTAGTCAAGTTTATAAAGGAATAAACAGAGTCCATTGATGTCACCGTCATCTGTGGACAGATTATTATCTGTGGACAGCGTGGGTTATTCCAGTTTCTATAGAAATAAACAGGGTCAAATGGCTGTGTCCTGTGCTAAAACATGATAGTTTATATAAAAATATACAATGTCAAGAGATGGTGCCCTTCATAGTGGGGACACATATGGTGGTTTATTTCAGTTTATATAGAAATAAACAGGGTCAATTTTAGGCACCTTCTGCTTTCGACTCAGGGAAGTTTATTCTGGATTACATAGAAATAAATGGGCCAGGTGACAGTGCCCTCTGCTGTGGGGAAACACAGGAGAGTTTATTCCAGTTTATATAATAGGGTGAGGAGATGATGCTCTTTACTGTGGGGAAACAGAGAGTGGTATATTTCAGTATATAGAGAAATAAACACGATCAGGGAATGGCACGCTCTGCTGCTGAGACATGGCATTTTATTTCAGTTTATGTAGAAATAAACAGTGTCTGGTAACATTACCTCTGCTGTGGACACATGGCAGTTTATTCCACTTCATATAGAAATATATAGGGTCAGGTAATTGTGCCCTCTGCTAAGGACACAATGATTTATACCAGTTTATAAAGAAATAAACAGTCATGAGATGTTGCCTTTTGATGTGGTTGGGCCACAGGGTGGGTTATTTCAGTTTAAATAAAAATAGTGTCTGGTGATAATGCCCTCTTCTGTGAACATAGATGATTTATTCCAGTTTATATAGATATAAGCAGGTTGAGGTAACAGCACCCTCTACTGTGCACACAGGACAATTCATTTTAGTTTACATTGAAATAAACAGGGACAGGTGACTAAGCTGTCTGCTGTGGACGCATGGCAATTTATTCCAGTTTGTATAGAAGAATCAGGTGAAAGTCCCCTTTGCTCTGAATTGGATGGAGGATGGTTTATTCTAGTATATTTAGAAATAAATAGTTTTAGATGACAGTGCCCTCTGATTTGAAAACAGAGTGAATTAATTCAGTTTATATGAAAATGAACATGATGAAGTTATGGTGCCCTCTGCTGTGAGGAGTAACAAAGGGCTATTTACTCCAGTCTATAAAGAAATAAAAGGGTCTGAAGATGGTGCCCTCTGCTGTGCACAGAGTGTAGTTTATTACAGATTTTAAAACAATAAACATGGCAGATGATATCACACTTAGCTATGGGCAGACATAGGTTCATTCTTCTATGTAAAGAACACAGGGCAGTTTATTCCAGTTTATATAGAAATAAATAGTGTCAGGTGATGGCCTATCTGCTGAGGACACAAGGTGACTCATTTCAGTTTATATAGCATTTAAAAGGAGTCAGGTGACAATGACCTCTTCTATGGATACAGGGAAGGTTATTCCAGTTTATACAGAATAAACACTCAGGTGACAGCATTCTCTTCTGTGGACATAGGGCTATTTATTCTAGTTTATTCAGAAATAAAGAGGGTCAGATGTCAGAACCCATAGTTGTGGACAAAGAGCTTTTTATTACAGTTCATATAGAAACAAGCAGGGTTAGGTTCCAGCATTTTTTGCTGTACACAGAGGGCAAAATATTTCTGTTTCTATGAAGATAAACAAGGTCAGGTGAGTGTGCTATTTGTTGGAAGTGATACAGTTCAGTTTATTGCTCTTTATATAAAAATAAGCAGGTTCAGGTGATGACAACATTTGTTTTGGACACAGGGCAGTTCATTCCAGTTTGTATAGAAATATACTAGTTTAGGTGATGGTGTGCTCTGCTCTGGAGGTGACATTGGGTGGATTATTCCAGTTTATATATAAATAAACAGGATGAGGTGAAAATATCCTCTGCTGTTGTTGGGATAAAGGGATTGATGGAACAAAGGGTGGCTTATTCTAGTTTTTGTAGAAATAAACTGTGTGAAGTTCTGGCATCCTCTGCTATAAATGGGACTCCAGGCAGTTTATTTCAGTTTATTTAAAATAAAGAGGCCTCTTTTCTGGTTGCTGTGGCCGAAGCAGCCATGAGGCTCAAGTCCACTCCTCGCCCCAAGTTCTCGGTGTGCGTGCTGGGGGACCAGCAGCACTGCGATGAAGCCAAGGCCATGGACATCCCCCACATGGACATTGAGGTGCTGAAGAAACTGAACAAGAACAAGAAGCTGGTCAAGAAGCTAGCCAAGACGTATGATGCCTTTTTGGCCTCTGAGTCTCTGATCAAGCAGATCCCATGTATCCTGGGCCCAGGCCTAAACAAGGCTGGCAAGTTCCCTTCCCTGTTGACACACAATGAAAACATGGTGGCCAAGGTTGATGAGGTGAAATCCACGATCAAGTTCCACATGAAGGTCAGTCTGGGCTCTGGCTGGGGAGGGTCCATAGTGCTGGCCCAGAGCAACTGAGTAGGGGCTCCCTGGACACAGCTTGCTCAGCCTTGTTTTACACCTATAATTGAGTAGTTTGAACACTGGGGGCAGAGGGCTGGGCCGGCCTGCCTGCCACACATATGTTCACTGCCCTCCATTCAGATGCTGTGTCTGACTCTTGCTGTCGGCCATGTGAAGATGACCGATGATGAGCTGGTCTACACCATCCACTTGGCTGTCAATTTCTTGGTGTCCTTGCTGAAGAAGAACTGGCAAAATGTCTGAGCTTTGTATATCAAGAGCACCATGGGCAAGCCTCAGCGTCTGTACTAGGGTGCCCCAATCAATAAACCTCAGTACTACTTTTAAAAAAATAAAATAAATAAAATAAAGAGGCTCAGGTTTTAGTGTTCCCTGCTGTGGACACAACACTGTTTATTTCAGTTTATATAAAAATTAACTTGGTCTTGTAGAGCAACCTCTGCTGTAAATGAGATATAGTGCAGTTTATTCCAGTTCATTTAAAAATAAAATGTCAGGTGATGGAGCACTCTGCTGTGGACACAGGGCAGTTTATTCCAGTTTATATAAACATAAAGGGAGAAGTGATGGTACCACCTCCTGTAGGGAGAACAAAGGGCAATATTTATACATGTAATTTGAGACATCACATGATTTTTCCAGGGCCTCTGATAATGTAAAACCATGCCTTATGTCTTCACTTTTTGTTAATGACATCACCTGACTGTTTACAGGCCCTGTCCCCTATGTCAAACCACACCCTGTGTCCTCACTCTTAGTCCATGACACAATCTGACTGTTCTCAGGCCCCACTCTCTATGTCAGATCAAGCCTGTGTCCTCACTCATGTCCTTGACATCAGTTGACTGTTCTCAGGTCACACCTTCTAAGTCAGACCTTGCCCTGTGTCTTCACTTCTAGTCTATGACAACACCTGACTATCTTCAGGTCCACCTTCTATGTCAGTTCAAGCCTGTGTCCTTACTTTAGTAGCTGTAAAATCTCCTGATAGTCTGAATTTGCCAACAACAGCTCATGTCATATTTCTTGATTATTCAGTGTATGCATAGCAACAGCTACTGCCAGACCACTGATTGTAAAATCTGCCTAGCAACAGCCACTGTCTGATCCCCTGATGAGTCAGAATTTGCTTAGCAACTGCTGCGGTCAGATACCCTGATGATCAGAGTCTGCCTAGAAACAACTGCTGTCAGATCTGAGTAGTCAAAATCTGCTTAGGAACAAACATTTCAAGTCCTCTGATTGGACAGAATCTGCCTAGCAATAGCTGCTGGAAAATATTGATTAATCAAAGAATGCCTAGCAACTTTTGTTGTTACATCCTAATTCATCAGAAGAATCTTCCTAGCAATAACATCTGTCAAATCATGACTTGTTAGAATTTGCTTATCAAAAGCTGCTATGAAACCTCTGATTGGTCAGAAACTGCCCAGCAACCACCACTGTCAAATCCTTATTGGTCAGAATCTGCCTAGCAACAGCTGCTTTCAGATCCTTATATAGGTCATAGTCTGCCTGGTAACAACCCCTGTGAGTTCTCTTGATTAGTACAAATCTACATTACAACCCTGTCAGATTGCCTTATGGTCATTATCTGCCTAGTAACAGCTGCTGTAAAAACTACTGAGTCATCAAAATCTACTTAGCAACTACCACTTTCAGATCCTGATTGCTCAGATTTGCCTAGAAAAAGACACAATCAGATCTGCCTAGCAACAGCCCCTCACAGATCTCTGGATGATCAGAATCTACCCAACAACAGCCCCTGTAAGATATTCTCATGGTCAAAATCTGCCTAGTAAGCACCACTGTCAGATCTTCTGACTGTTCAAAATTTACCTAGCAACAGTTGCTGTCTAGTCCTGATTGATTAGAATCTGCATAGCAACAACTACTGTCAATTTTTGACTGGGCAGAGACTGCCAAGTAACAGCCACTGACTTATTGTTCAGAGTATGCCTGAGAGGGTGATGGGTGCATTTGTTCATGATGCAAAATTATGTATTTTCATATATATTTCCCATTTGTAATTTGTTTCTGGGTTTTATTTTATTTATGAATTTTTATCTTTGTGCCCTGCTCTGCATTAGGCAAAGTGGAAAAAACATAGGAAAAACCTTATATTTTTCTGTATATAAGTTTTTAACTGTGAATTTTTTTAATCACTTCAGCCAAAAGAGGTTGAAAATTTCTGCATGGAGAGCTTAAGGGTGAAATATTCACCACACACAGTGTTTGGTGAACATATATAACATATATGATGTGATGCTCATGAGGGAACCAATTCATGATGAGGAAGCTCCTGACACATCAGAAGATATGACCAGCCAGTTATTTACTTAAAATATGATATGTAGTGATATTATATATATATACTTCAACCCTTCTTAAATAAAAAATAATATATATAATATTATGTATGGTATGTGATTTATCATGGAATTAGATAATATGTTCACTTGGTTGGAACTAAAATAATGTATTGTATTATATTATACACTATTATTTTATATGTTATTATGTATACTCCACTCTGATAGTAAATAAAAAATAATATATGTGATATATATACATAATATGATCTTTGTGTTACAGCATTTTTTTAACTAACAATAAAAATTATTTAAATATTGTGAATATTATAAAGCCACTTGTAATAAACAAATATTATATATGGTATAATATATAAATTATTATACTATATTTCATCAATATAATTTCCAGCACTTTTTCAAGTTGAAATATATTTACAATATGTGTTATATCATATCATAGTAAAATACATATTAGGTCAGATTATATTAGGATATATATTAGTTTATTTATATTATATGTGATCCTGCCGCCTTTAAAATAATATTATATAATATAAGGAAACTTAATTTGTTTTTTAAATGTCATTATAAAATGTTTTATTATATGTTGCAGTATAATAAATTAAATTAATATAGTATTGTAATAATGGCACAGAAACAAAAACTCAGGAGCAGTGATGTCATCTTAGGAGAAAGGGCCTGTGTCCTCCCACAGTACTCAGCTCTAAAGTACCTTTTGTTTCTCCCTCAATGTTCAGCTATCAATCATTCTAAGAAGCTCCCTCAGGGGTCAGCTGTTCATCAACCTGTGTTGCTCCTAGAGTTCTCAGCTGTCAAACACCCTTTGTCCCTCTCACCGTGTTTAGCCGTCAATCACCCTGAGTCCCTCCCATAATGCTCAGCTCTAAATTACCTTGTGTTGCTCAGACAATGCTCAGCTATAAATCATTCTAAGAACCTCCCTCAGGGGTCAGCTGTTCATCAATTTGTGTTGTTCCCAAAGTTCTCAGCTGTCAAATACCCTGTGTCCCTCCCACAGTCCTCAGCTGTCAATCACCCTTAGTCACTTTTACAGTGCTCAGATGTCAATCATCTTTGTTTTTTCCTACACTGCAGAGATGTCAATCACAACTGTGTGTCTTCTACATAGCACAGTTGTCAATCACCCTGTGTCTCTCCCACAGTGCTCAGCTGTCAATCATTCTATGTCCCTCTCACATTGCTCAGCTGTAAATCACTCTTTGTCTCTCCCAATGTGCTCAACTGTCAGTCAACCTGTGTCCTTCTACAGGGCTCAGCTGTCAATCATGTATCTATAAATATGCTGGCTGATCCCCATCCAAATAATATGTATTTTAGTCTGTACTTGACACATCAACTATTAGAATTTTTCATGTTTCAAGATGGAAGAAAAACAAAAATGCATAAATCAAACATGTACAAAAAATTTAAAAATAAAATAAAAATGAAACAATGATGTGTATATGATGGAAGGCAGCTACCATGTCTACTATTTGATTTTCATGTTATAAAAATGAACATAAGACATCAATAAAATGAAATAAAAATATGGTGTAATCAGTCTACTACATCTACTATTAGTATTACTCATGTTTTAAGAGAAAATGAAAAACCTCATTAAATAATATTAAATAAAACACAAAAAAGAAGTAAAATAGAAACCATAAATCAACAGTTAAAATTTCAATGATAGCTGTTCCAAATTTATAAAAGAATCATTAGGAACCTTCAAGGCTCCAAAAAGAAGTCAAGGAAACTCAGAGGATCTGAGAGAAAGAGAAATATTTTTCCAATGTGAGTAGCAAAAATTTAAATGAATATTCATAATTTTTTGAGTTTTACATTTAGTAATATTACAAAAACTCTTTTCATTTATGCCTACATTATGTCTACAAAACAACTTTCAACTTCCAAAACAAACATTTTTTCTCACTAGTTCTCATTATTTATATATTTTCTTATCTAAAATCTATTAATTCAGACATATTTGTAAATGTATCTATGAATATGCATTGCTAACAAAATAAATATTATTAATCTCTTCCTCATAATTTTGGTATTATTTTCATACCTCCTTTATTCCCATTATGCAGCCTCTACTATTCTTTTCTAGTTTTCAGGAATAATTACATTAAATTACTCTTGGCATAGGAAAAACTGAGAGTGGTGACCTAAGTCTTTAATCCCATAACTTCAGAGACAGAGATCTGTCTGTTTTTATGAATTCAAGGCTGACTACCAAATAAATAGCTAAATATATAGCTAATGCCTTTAATCTTAACCTGAATAGGATGGAGTTGGCAAAGGTTATTTAATGTAGCCTTGGGAAAACAGTAGCAATTAAAAGCTACCAGTAGTTAAGCAAATGAAGCTGGAAGTTAGATGGGTAAGATTTGACTATAGGGTTTCATCTCTTTATATTTCAGCCTTTCCCTGATACCTGACTCTGAGGCTCATTCATTACAATAAAAATTTGTGCAGGACTCTACAGACTTATTGGCCAACTAGAGGTGTATGTCCCTTTATAATTCTATGGGTATGCTCTCTGAACATTGGGCTGCTGCCATTTTCCCCACAGCAGTGTTAGAGCCAATTGGAAAAGACATTTCTGCACATTCTTCAAATTTAACATCTTTATATTTACAGTAGCTGTGAGAACAAGCTATGTGTGAAATAGTCTGTGATAGTGGGCCTCTGTGGTCCATAGGAAAATGGTTTGTCTTCATTGATCCAAGTGAGTAAGATGAGGTAAAAGCAGCTCAACTCTATATGTGAATTGTTACCATAAAACAGAAGTTTCATTCACATCCTCAGTAGGTCAAGTTCTTCTAGTTATATCTGAATGTACTTTATAGTCTTATAACTGTGATGATGTTATGCAAAGCAACAATATCAGTAGAAATGCCAATATGTGTGAGCAAAACACAGGAGGCCTCAGTCCTACACAAAGAAGTAGAAGAAACTCAGAAGCATTGAGAGTCAGAAATATACTTTCCCAAAGGGGATAGACAATTCTTTGCAAATATTAATACTTCATTTTTATACTAAATAACACTACTATAATTCCTCTCCAAATGAAATTACACAACCAACTGTATTACCTTTCTAGCACATCATGATTTATTCAATGGTTATTTCTGTTGAATATATTAAACTAATATATTACATGTACTTGTAATATATACATATGCATTATATATACATTAATTTATGTAGCAACTATTAATTGAAATGCAATTATATACATATATTAATAATCATACGTATATATTAATATTAATCTATTACAAAATTATTAATTATTAATTAATTACTAAATAGGTGCATTTGAATCATTAGGAAATTAATTAGAGATATTATGGTAATCTCCAAAGTCATCTGTTAGAGGAGTTGTGGTAAATTGTGAAGGCATATATTAGAGACATTATGGTAAAGTGTGAGGGATTCTATTGGAGACATAATGGTAATTTTACAAGGGCGTCTATTAGAAACATTATGGTAAAGTGCGAGGGATTCTATTAGAGACATAATGGTAATTTACAAGGGCATCTATTAGAGACATTATGGTAATTTGTGAGAGTGTCGATTACAAACATTACGGTAAACTGTGATTTAATCTGTTATAGACATTACAGTAAAGTACGAGGACGTATATTAAAGACATTACAATAAAGTGCAATGGCATCTATTAGAGACATTACGGTAATGTGTGAGAGTGTCTTTTAGTGACATTATGGTAAAGATTGAGGGTGTCTATCAGAGATATTATGGTAAATGGTGAGGGCATCTATTAGGGATATTATAGTAAAGTGTGAGGGCGTATATTAGAGACTTTACAATACTGAATGAGGGCATCTATTAGAGATATTACAGCAAATTGCAAGGGCATCTATTAAAGGCATCATGGTGAGGGGAGAGGGCATCTATTAGAGACATTATGGGAAAGTGCCAGGGCATGTATTGGAGACAATACAGAAAATTCCGAGTGCGTCTATTAGAGATATTGCAGGTAATTGTGAGGACGTCTATTACAGATGTTACAGTAAACTGTGAGCGCGTCTATTGAAGACATTATGGTAAACCGCATTTGTGTCTATTAGAGGCACTATGGTAAATCCCAGAAACCTCCAAGACTACAAGCCCCAGAATCCTCCATGGCTAAATATCCCCTAATGCTCCAAGACTACAAACCCCAGAGGACTCCACAGCAAAATATCCCATAATCCTCCATTGCAATTAATCCCAGAATACTACAGGGCTGAAATTCTCATAATTCTCCCGGGCTTCAAATCCCATTATCTTCCAGGTCAACAAATCCCAGAATTTTCATGACTGCAAATCCCAGGATCCTTTAGGGCTCCATCCTAGACATTTTATGGACTACAACCCAGAATCGTCAAGGGCTACAAATCCCAGAATCCTCCAGAGCAACAATATCCTGGGATTTCCCAGGTTTGCAAATCACAGATTCCTCTTCAGAAAAAAATCCCATAATACTAAAGGGCTTTAGCTGTCGGAATTTTACTGTCCTACAAATCCCAAAAACCTACAGGACCACAAATCCAAGGTTCTTCCATGACTAAAAATCCCACAATCCAACAGGCTACATAACCCATAACCCAGTGTCCTCCAGGACTACAATTCCCAGAATTCTACTGGGCTACAAATTGCAGAATCCTCCAGGCCTACAAATCCCCGAATCCTCCAAAGCTACAAATCCCAGAATCCTCAAGGGCTACAA
>PVIH01030570.1:0-12014 GCA_004025045.1 Sigmodon hispidus | reverse complement strand
GGAGAGCTTATATGCATGTTCCTGTGCAGGTTTACTGTACACAAAAAGCAAAACAGGTCTGAGGTAGGACATTTCTGTCAGTATGGTGCACGCTGTGAAAGAGCATGGTTCTGAGTTTAGATTTTCAGCATTCATATTTTTAAAATGGCATGATCATGTGCTTCTGATACTCTACATGCTTGAGTTTTAGGGTTTTTTTTTTGTTTTCAACTTGATATAAGCTAGGACCAGTTTGGAAGAGAGAATGTAATTTGAGAAAATGTCTCCATCATATTGGCCTGTAGGCAAGTCTGTGAAGCTATTGCTTGATTAATGTGCTATTTTTGCAGGTCAAGCTCATCTATTTGGGTAACACTCCACCTAGGCTGATGATTTTCGGTGAAGTATGAAAGCAGGTTAAGCAGAGCATGGGAAGCAGGCCAGCAAACAGTCTTCTTCCATGACCTGTGCTTGACTTCCTGCCTGCAGTTCCCTGCCCCAACCTCCCTTAGTGACGGGTATTAACCTGTAAGATGATATAAAAGGCTGTTTTCTGAATTTGTTTTACATTAATATTTTAACAGCAACAGAAAAGAAAACAAATCTAAGATATCCTATGAGATAATTGGGACTCCAGAGCTCATGGGTCGGGCAGTCTAGTCAGCTGTTGAGCACGGGAATAAGTGAGAGAATGGCTCAAAGAAAACAAAACAGAGCAGCAACATCCCCCCCAAACCAACAGACAACAGAATAGAGATTAAGGAAAGTACTTGATGTTAAATGAATGTTTCCAACCACATAAAAACAAATGTAAAAGCACATAAATACTCATGCAGACTCCGTACATGTATACACATATACAGGCATATACTTATGCATCCTAGAGTTATGCAGTTATGAAATGCATAACTATTTCAAATCATACCTCAAGCAGCTATTACCAGTTAGTGGGACCATTTTCAAGAACGATGTCAGAAGGATCAATGGAGCTGAAGAAAGAGCACAGAAACACAGAAAATGGTCCTGGGAGCAGTGCTCACACAGGGTCTCACTATGTAGCACTAGATGGCATGGAGTTTATCAGATCCTCCTGCTCCAATTCTCCAAATCCAGTAGTTTTCAGCATTAGGTTGGACCCTTTGTGGGTTGAATGACCCATTTACAGGGGTCACCCCAGACCATCAAAAACACATGTATTTAAATTCTGACATGACAGCAACAAAATTACAGATAGGAAGTTATAATAAAGATAATATGGCTGGCTTAATCACAGCCTGAGGAAAGATTAAAGGTTCACAGCTTTTAGGACATTGAAAAAAAATCACTGCTCTAAATGGTGGGATTACAGATGTGTACCACCATATCCAGCAAAAGTTCTTCACCTTCTCAAGGAATAATTTTCAGCACTAAAGCTGCTTGAATGATTGGATGACTTGCCCACAGATAAGCTGATGAACACCAGAGTGAAAAGATTAGACAGAGGCCAGAGTCTTCACTCAGCCGATGAAAACAAAAGGGCTGAGTGTAAGAAAGGGTTAATGAAGAGATGATGGGTTTCAAGAATAGGTTCCAAAGAGCAATATGCAGTGAAAATCAAAATGACAGCTAGGTTGCTGAGACTTATATGAGACTTTTTGTCTTCTAAGATACCCTTGCAAAACTGAAACAGTTTGAACTAAAGCAAAAGCATGGTTCATATTCTCCCACACACACAGAGTAAAAAACTACTGTGGGATATGACCCTAAATTGGACAGCTGTCTGTAAGTAATACTAAGTATTGACCCAGGAAATGAAGGATTAGAAGCCCAGCAATTTTTTAACACATTGCTGACCTTTTCCTTGCTTGCTTGTTTATTCATCCTAAGATAAATAAATCACTTCCTCTTTTAAGACAATTTTGGTCAGAGGTTTGTTGTTTTTAGTTGTTTTTAATCACAGCAACGGAAGTGTAATTAGGTTATAAACGAAGCTGATATGAAATCAGAAGAAACCAATCAGCATCTGCCATTCCAAAGCAAAAGTCACAAAGAGTAACATTCAAACCCAAGGCTGCTTTGGTTCAGACTCTGGTTCTTGTCACCAGTTATTTTCTCCACAGATACCCAACAGGACTTACATAAACATGTGTCCCTCTCATCTCAGGAGAGAAGCAAACAGATACATGCTGTGAAGACACTAAGGTATCAGTGAGAGTTCCCATCAAGCCATACACAGAATGCACACAAGCAAGGAAACTCTGAGCTTCCTCTCCTGATATTATTTTATATGTAAGCATGTTTTGCCTACATGTATGTCTGTGGATCACATGCATGTTCAAAGAGGCCAGAAGAAGACACTGGATACCCTAGGGCTTGAGCTATGGATACTTATGAGCTACAATATGGGTGCTAGGAGTGTAATCCAGTTCCTCTGGAAAGTGCAGCCAGTCCTCTGAACTCTGAGCCATCTCTCATTCTCTCTCAAACTATTTGAATGGTTTGTTTGATTGTTTATGATGCAGTTTCTTCATAGACCAGGCTGAATCCAAATTCACACATTTGCTTGCCTCTGCCTCCTGAGTGTTGAGATTAAGGTTATGAGCCATGAGGTGAGGCCTGACTTCACCTCTGCTAAATTTTGACAACTTACTTTCTTTACCTAAAATTTGAAGCCTTCCTGATTTTCTTTGGAAATTAAACTTTATGCATTTCTTAGAATTTAAGAAGCAAGGATCCCATCTACAGTCTCTTTTAAAACATAAAACATAATTAGGAAGACATATTTTTACAATCAAAGAAAATAAGATACTGGAAAATTAAAAACTCATATTTATATATTAACAAGATTAAGAATAAAAATAATTACAATACCAAATATCAGCATGGCGAAGTTTTTACTATGGCCTGACTTTCCCCTCCTGCAAGTCAGATGTAAGAGGCATCCTAGAAACTTGTGGGTTTAAAAATTTTTAAGCTAGGACAATACTGGGTAAGTCACTGCAGAAGTTTAATGTGATACAATCTGTCACCTGTTCCTTTTAATAACTTTCTCAAAAGACTGTACCATAGTTGAAAATAAAGACAAACAATAACAAAAAAATTTACAATACCAAACTCTCTTCATAGATTCTAGGAAATTATCATGTAAATTGCAGTGATATCCTCACAGAACCAAACAAACAAATCTATACTTCATAGGGAAACTCAAAATTTAACAAAATCCCAAATAATCCAAAGAAGTAAAAAGAAATGCTGGTTTTATTAGAATATTTGATCTCAGTACTTGACTTGGACAAGTTCATGTGTCCGTATTTGACTATGCATGTGTGTGCCCTTGGAAGACAGAAGAATTTGAATCCCCTGGAGCTGGAGCTGCAAGTGGTTTGGGGTTGATAGATTAGCTACAGCAAATAAAACCTGTGTCCTCTGCCAGAACAGCAAGTTCTCTTAACAACTGAGTCATCTCTCCATAACCCAACTTTCCTTTGACCGAGTTTTCAAAAACATTCACTTGAGTTAGTGACTTTTAAAACAGTAAATAGATGTGGATACTCACATGTCAAGGATGGAATTAGATTCTTATCTTTCCTATGATACAAATCACATTTCTAATTGGATCAAAGACCCTAAGAAGAGGCTTTGCACCACTGGAGAAGAACCTATAGAAAACACTTCAAGGTATGGGCACGAGCAAGATCACTCTAAAAAAAAAAATGCAATGGCAACATAATCTAAAGAATCAACAAATAGAACTCCATGAAATGAAAATCACACTTCATCAGCAAGGAAGCAGATACCAGCATAAGGAGACAGACTAGCAAACAGGAGAAAATTCTTACCAACTATACATCATCAGCAGATGAATATCTAAGGTGCTTAAAGAACTGTATAAATTAAACATCAAAATATTTCAATAAGTGAATAGATACTTACATAAATTACAAAAGAACAATATATATTCAAAAAGATTCAATACATAAGCTATTGGGGAAATACAAATTAAGATTGTGTAGTGATCCCATCTCACCATGGTCAGAATTGTAATATTAAGGAAACAAAAGCTACCAGAGAGGAGGTGCAGAGAGAGATGCTATATACTGCTGGTTAGAATGTGAACCAGTAGAGCTTCCATGGAAATCAATGTGGAGGGCCATTAGTGACTTTTCTCAGTTCTATGACAAAGTACCTGATAAGGAACCTTGAGGTAAGATGGTATATTTGGGCTTTTGAAGGTTTAGTCCATCCTGGTGGGAAAGGCATGGAGACAGGTGTCTGAACTGGGTGGTCACATTGTCTCTTCAGTCACATAACCAATGAATCCTGGTACTCAACCTCAACTTCACTTTGTAGTCAGTCAGGAACCCTAGCTCATGAGAAGGTGCAGCCCAGACTCAGGATGAGTCTCTTCTAATTTAAATCTCTCTGGAAAAAAACCTCAGACACACTTAAAAGGTGTGTCTGCCAGGTGACTCCAAATGCAGCCTCTCTAAAACAAAGAAATTAACCATCATAGGAGGTCACAAAAACAAATAAAGTTGTCAAACCATCTAGCTGTGCCACTCCTGTGTATAGAAAAAATGAATCTAATTCAAATCACTTTAACAAATACTTCCACGACCACATGTCACTAGAGTCACCGTAGTTCCCCTCATTATCATTAAAATAATTGATTAAAATACAATTATTCACTTAATCAGAGCACAAATGTAATTCACGGCCTCAGGTGGCAGAGAAGATGAATCTCCATATTTAAGTCACTGACATATGATTTTCTTTACAATACACTGTTGATAATGCACAGACACTGTAGTCAGTCTGTAACCATTCATAAAGGACAGTGAATTAAGCCTGTCTTCATCTGGGCAATTTATCCAAAAGGTAATTTGACTTTACTCAAAAGTAAATTTCAGACTAGGAATTTTAGGACACAAACTCCTTAATGATAAACTCATGAAATTTACACACAACCTTTAGGATAATTGATTTTTGCAGTTAAAGAAGCCCTCACCTACTAAACACCAAGGGGCCTGAACAATCACAGTGAGAAAAAAGAAGGGAACCACAACCAACTGGCAGAAGAAAATAGATAAGTTTGATTAAAAACAAAGATGCTTTCCAAACACATCAAAACTACTTGGCACATCATAAAACTTTGATTGCAAACACATATCTAAACTCTGGCAAGATTGAACAGTGAAAGCAATCTCCAAAACATTTTCTTAGTAAAATATTGATTGATCACCTGATGTTTATATGGTCTAAGAGAAAAATCTCACTGGCTCTATTCTTTGTGCTCTTTAGTGATTTATAGGACATAAAGTGAAAACTTTATACAGGCAAGAGAAAAATCCTCTTGGCTCATACCAAGCTCCAGATGGTTCATTTGAACAGAAAACCAATTATTAAGCCCTGAATGAGCATATTTTCCATTGATATTAATAAATACTTGGGTGCATGATGATGTAAGAAAACCAAATAATAAAATATATATGAAAAAATTGTTTTTTAAAGAAAAAAATACTATGATTAATATCAGTGTTTCACTGGCTTGTAACTTTTAAAGGCTTGGTTTATTTTTTTAAGTTTTTTTTTTTTTTTTTTTTTTTTAATAAAAACCGCATTTATTCAGCGAGGGCCCGTGTTCAAGAAGCTAAGGTGTGGAAGTCGGAGGACCTGATTTTCCTCTTCTTTCCCCCACTTCATCTTCCCGGAGGGCAAAAATGGTCTGGACCCTGAAATCCTAACCCAAATAAAAAACCCACAAAACTGAGGTTCCAAAAAAGTTAAAGAATCTTAAATCCTCATAGAAAAGAAGGAGGAGCAGCCAAGACAAAGGGGGAGGTTTTCCTGGAGTGGGGGAAATCTCCCACCTGCGGGGATACCTCCCCTCTATAGCTGCCTCCAGTGGGACAAGCCTGGGGTTATAGTATTTAAAACTCCCGCACCCCATTTTATCAAAACCAAAGAGAAAAAAATTTCCCTTCCTCCCCAAACCTAAATATATATATATATATACTTTTTCTTAAAAAAAAAATTCCTAGGCATTAAAGTGTTAAAGTGACTCGAGAACAAGGAAGGTGAGATTCCCTCCTTCCTTCCCTTACTGTGGCATTGATAACTCAGTACATCCCCAGCAGAGGAACCAGCCCCAAGGGGATGGCCGAGGGGAAGAGCCGAAGGAAACAAAGGGGTGGAACCTGCTTAGCCAATCAGCAGCCAGCATGGGTGTGGCCATGGCACCAGGAAGCCACACCCTCCGGAATCTTCCAAGTCGGAGACAGTGGGGGAGAAGAGATGGCCTTCTGGTGCACTGTCAAGTTCAGGCTGGGGAAGCCAGCGCCGGGGGAAGTGCAGAAAAGAGAAATGGGTCTTGTGGGTCTCTGTGGTTGGTCAAGGAGAACCCCGCTTCCTCAGCTCCTGGACGAAGGCTTCGATTATTTCCTCTTTCATCTTCTGCAGCTCCTTCCGCACCTCTTCCAGAAGCTCCTGCTTCACCCTCCCCAGGTCAGAGTCATCGCTGGAGCTGGGTGTCGAGGAGTGGGCCTCAGAGGTAGTCATAGAAGATGATGACTTCATCCTTGGCAAGGTTGTGCTGTTTTTCTCCCATGGTCTCCGAGCAGGTTCACTCTGGGCGGGGACTCGGGCCTCTGGCTCCTCCTGACTGGCCGACTCATCTTTGGGGGGCTTCTCTCCAACTTGTGTAGCTTTTCTTCTCGGGGCAAACATGGCCTTCATCTCTTCCATAAGCCCCCCGCTGCCAGTGCTTCGGCTATTCTCAGCTTTGGGGGCCAAGGGCCCCCCAGAGGCCTCCTCCTGCTTGCTAACTTTCCTGAGTTTGGCCCCAGCAATGGCAGCAGCCAGGCCTGGCGCCCCAGAACCCCCACTACTGGGGCCCTGTGCTGTAGGGAGAGGGAGTGCAGGGGGTGGGGCTCCGCCTGCTCCATGACCTGCAGCGGATACTCCTGAAGGGGGCAGACCCGGAGGTGGAGGGGGACCCGGGGGAGGTCCTGGAGGGGGAGGGGGAGCGGGTGGGCCTCCTGCATTGGAGACTCGGCGCTCCATGTGTTCAGGTTGCCTTTTCTGCTGTTCCAGCTCCTCTGGGGAGGGGCCATTCTGTGCAGACCGGGCTGGGGTTGCTGGGGCCATGGGAGGCCCACCTCCTTCCAAGGCCTCTAGGGCACTGGCCATGCCCGCTGCAAACTGTGTAGCATCCTCCTTGCTGCCGAAGTTGAGGCCCCAGACCTGGCGGGCGTCATACCACTGATGGAATATGGGAGTGGCCTGATTGTACTTGACACCCCGGATAATGGCACAGTTGATAACCACCTGCTGGTCCGGCTGCATCTTGCGGCCAACGACCCGGAAGGAGTTGGCAGCGGGGTTGTGGTAGATCTGGACTCTGCTGAAGGCCTGGGGACCGGTGCCAGCAGGAAGCCATCGCTTATTGCTGTCATCGTAGAGCATCACAGTAGCCCGGCTGGAACAGATGACCATCTCGCTCATGGCTGCACCGAAGGCAGGAGGCGCGCCCACGGGGAGTGCTCCCGGGGCGCCCCTGATTGCAAGTGCAGGGGTGCGGGGCTGGCTCCAGGTTCTGCTCAGTCTCTCTCGGGGTCCAGCCCCATAGAGTCCAGCTTCCTGGGGAGAACGTGGACCGGGCGGGGGCGGGTCCTCGGGCGCCTCCTCCCTCTGATGCTCTGCTGGACTGAGATCCTCTGTGATGGAAAGCGGGGTGCAGCGTCCCGCTCTCTTCCCGGTGCACCTCCTTGGTCGGCTGCACCTACGCGGTTACTCTTACTACTCTATTTTTTTTAAGTTTTATGTAATAATATGTACTCGTCTTAGTTTTTTAAGTTATACTAGAATTCTGTCTTAGTTTTTTAAGTTATACTAGAATTCTATTGTTTGTTTTTCTTATTGCTGGTTTTTACTTTTAGTATGGAGTATTTTATTAGTATTTTAAGTATTTCAAGGCTACAAACTATACATTTGTTAAAATCATTCATTGAACTTAGGTTTAATTTTGCTATCTAAAAACTCGCCAGTTTTTTTTCAGAATCTTCAATTTTCCAAAACAGATTTATAATGTATATCCTTATGATTTTGGGGAGTTTCACTCATATCTGTTATAATGATTGTGCTTCAATTTCTAGTTTTATTGAAGTAGGTCTTCCCTTTTTTGTTTAATTTGGTTAAGAATTTGCCCTTTGTGTTTAATCCTCAAAAAATAAATTATAAAACAGAAAATCCCTACTCTACAATAAAGTAAGTAAACAAATAAACAAACCCTAGCACCTGAATTTTCTATATATTTCATACATAGTGTACCAAGGCATTAGGAGCCAAATCTATAATCTTTGGTGATGGGAGAGATAAATTATACTTTTCTTTTCAATGGAATATAGAAAATAACGTATCATCAGGGCTCATTTTGTTGAACTGACTTTCTTTTTATAAAATATTTATGCTTATAAATAAAAAGAAATCCACAAATAAAAAAAGAAAGTAGACCGAGTAAGTCATAGGAGTAAAGCCCTTAAGCAGCACTCCTCCATGGCCTCTGCATCAGCTCCTGCCTCTAGGGCCCTGTCTTGACTTCCTCTTGTTGTTGTTCTGTTTGTTTATTTCTGACACAGGGTTTCTCTGTGTAATCACTCTACCTCTCCTGAAGCTCATGTTTGTAGACCAGGATGACCTCAAATTCAGAGATCCACCTGCCTCTGCCTCCAGAGTGCTGGGATTAAAGGCCTGTGTCCACATCACCTGAACTTCCTTTGATGATGAACTATCCTGTACAAGTGTAAGCTAAATAAACCCTTTCCTCCAAAAAAATGTTAATGTACAGAGAATTTTCTCCCTTACCACAAAGTTGGAAGAACAGCTGTAGAACCCTGATGAGAGTGAGTTTTATGACAGCAAACCTCATGCCAAGATAGTTCCTGGGCACATAGCCAAGTACATAAGGATTACTGCTGTCTTTGTTCATTTTGCTAAATCTATAGACAAAAAAGAATATTAATAAGATCCATAAAAGTTACATTAACTATTTTTGATCATTTTTAGCTAAGAGTACACAGGTAATTTATTTTAGTAAGCAGAGCTATTTTAATAACTAAAAAATTGAATTAAGACATAAATTAACAGGAAAAAGTAGAAAAGACCACTGAATATTTACTAAAGGAAAAACATCTTTAAGAGAATATTACAATTTTTGAAGGTTTATGTATTAAACACAAGTGTCCTAAAATTCATAAAAGAAGTAATACTACATCTCCTGACCATAAAACAAATACATTGATAGTGAGTGACTTCAATACTACATTCCTCCCAATAGACATGTGTTCCAGAGAACAAATTAACTAGAATGCCGGGTGTAAAAACATCAATATCAAATGGATTGAATATTCATCTACAGTGCATTCCTTCCAGACATGCACACACACACACACACAAACACACACACACACATCAACAAAAATCTTTCTTCTCAGCAGCCTATGGAACATTTTTTTCCTTTTTCTTTTTATTATTATTATTATTATGAACAAAGAAGTCACACTTTCTATCCTTGTATATCCTTATTCAAGGTCCCTTCCCCCTCCCACCACATCAGGTCATTCTTCTCCACAACTCCCCATCCCCTCCCTGGGCAGGCAGTCCCATGGTCCCACTGTTCCAATATTGCTTAGTTCAGTCTCCACTCCTGGAAGATCCAGTTTTCTCCCCCCTCCTTCAAGAGTGAGTCAGGTGTTCCTCTACGGGGAGTGGGATCCAAGGAGTCAATCCAGGAACACAGGTAATTTTAAGGTGAGGGGCAGGGTGTTGAACTCCTGATGTAGGTATTTGTCTCTGAAAATTGGACATTTCATATCCTGTTTACTCCCCTAATCCTAGATGAATGCTCATACTATAAAGATCAGAGGAATTGAATCTTGTTGCAAAATAAAGCAGTATGTTTGCTGGGTCATGGTCATTCATATTTGCTTCTAGAATAAATCTCTTATCCATGTATGGTAAAAGGGCCACCAAAAAAACACCCTGACACTGATTTGACCCCAAACTCAAGACTAGGGCCAAGGACATGAAATCCCACCAATCCTTGAGTTTGTCCAAGAGTCATACCACACAATCCCAAAATTCTCTGTAAAGAAATTTCATCAATCCCTGAGCATGCTCCAGAATCAGTCCACAAAACCCACCACTCCCAAAAGACCTTCGAAAGCTTGGAAACCCTATATAAGCCCTGAACTCCATTCAGTTTGCTGCTGTATCTCAATCTAGAGGCAGCCACCCTCCTGGATGCTTCCCTCCAATAAATCTTTTGAGTGATGTTTGTTGTGTGATGTGACCCTTTTACTGAAGAAAGCAGAGCTGTGATAATTCATGGGACCTGAGCAGAACTGTTACACTTACATTAGAAAAACTTTTCCCACAAGCAGAGCTGTAAGACATCTGCTGGTGCAGAGCTGCCAAGCTGTAACATTTACATTGGCTTTGTGCTACTGGCTCCAACTGCCAGGATACCTTTCCATCTGAGATGGAAGTCTTAGAATTCCCATTTTTAAAAAGTAAATGAGTGTGCTTTTTTGCTTCTTTAGTATTGTCACTATTGTTTATTTTGTTTTGTTTTGAGGCAGTCTCATGGCACTCATGTAGACTTCAGAATCACTGTCCAGTTGTTGATGACCCTGAATGTCTGCCCCTTCTTCCCTTACCTCCAAAATGCTGGGATTCCTTGTGTGTGCTTCCTCTTTGAGATTACAGGTGTTTGTTACCTCCTAAATGCTGGGATTACAGGAGGGTGCTCTTTTAAATGCTGGATTACAGGTGGGTGACATCCTAAATGTTGAGATTATAGGAGTGCCCTATCTCCAAAATGCTGGGAATACCATTTATGATGCTATGCCAGATTTTTACAGTAATAGATTGAACTAAGGGATTCATGTGGGCTAAACCACTACCTCCAAATATTCGTTTGCTAGCTTATCCAAAGAACAGAAAAATCTCAACTGTCTTCAGTGTGATAACTATCAAAAAGCTTGATGTTTATGTCAACAAATGGCAGGGATTTGACAGTTATCACACTGAAGACAGCTGATGCACTGTTAAAACCCATGGCAGACCTGGCTCTTCTGAGCTGAAACACAAGATCCTTGGATGGGAGGCAGAAAAAGGGAACTGCAGTCAAAATGTAAAATAAATAAAAATATTTCATTAATAATTATATAAGCCGTTCACTGGTTCCAAGTTCCCAGAATAGCCTGCTCAGGGACAAGCCCTGGGGGAACTCAGATACCGAGAGATCGGGTGACTTCGCTTTGAAATAGTCACTAAATCTGCCCTCCCCTCGGCCCATGACTCACCTCAGTCGCTGCCCTGCCCTCCATGTCAGACCTCTGATCAGGATCCATTTAGTAAGGAGATGCTGTTTCCACAGGAAGATGGCAGCCGAGTGTGCAACCGCTCCCTCCGGACAAAGCTAACGGCGCCCTCAACTGTCAACTCGCACTGAGCTGACTTTGGCAGATAGATAGATATTCTCGGGTTTGCGAGCCAGTACATGACAGTCGTGGCTGACCAATAAGCGGCCACGTTCGTGAAGGGATAAGAGGCTGCAGCTGTGTCTGTGTCTGGCACCAGCGCCAGTGTGAGAACAGAAATTCCTTCCTCCAAACCAAGGCGATCAAGAGTTTTTGCCTGACCTTTGAGTACACGCCAGGATAGTGAAGAGCTGGGTGAAAAGCACAGTCTGTGGCTACGACGTGGAAACAGATTAAAAAGAAATTTAGTGACTTGGCCTGTGGCCCTCCAGTAAAATGTCTGCAGGTCCTGTTGGAGATGATAGATTTCATTGGCGAACCACAATTATGAGACATAATGACAGCCCATATCAAGATGCTGTATTTTTTGACAATTCGTTTTCCTACAGACTACACCTTCACACCACTTAAAGTTGATTGAAAACTAGGATTTATCATGCAAATATTAACAGAAATGTCTTAATAGTCCTAGATCACAGTGCTCTCCTGCTTTGTTTGTAAAGCTCTTCATCCATT